>JAKSZU010000020.1:36896849-36994042 GCA_026018925.1 Tupaia tana | reverse complement strand
TACCCCCTGGTCTTAGTCAGCCTGGATCACGGGCAACACCTGCTCCAGACATGTTTAGGGAGGCCTTGGGACCCCAACTATACGAGACCAGTTGTGCTACTCCTGTGCCACCTCCTGGTCCCTACGCGAATTTTATTATTATTATTATTATTATTATTATTATTATTATTATTGGTAGAGTGTTTGCCTTGGGGTGCGTGTGCTTGCCAGAGAGAGACAGAGACAGTGAGAGAGAAAGAGAGAAGCCCCCTCCCCCCCAGGGGGGATGGCCATGCCTCAATCCCTTTTTTTCCATTCTCCTCCCTGGAGTGAATTTCAATTCACCAGGTCCAGGACTTAAACCATGGTTGACCATGTGAGAATCCAATGACGTAACCCCTACACCATGTGCGGGCCTCTGCATACTTTTTGATTTTTTTTTTTTGGGGGGGGGAGGTTTTGGCTATAGGGTATGTGCGTTCGCCAGAAAGGGAGAGACAGAGAGACAGAAAGCGAGAAATCACACCCCCACCCCCCCCACCCCCCCCCCACCCCCCCGCCGGAGGATGGCCATGCCGTAATCTCTTCTCCTCCATTCTCCTCTCGGGATCTTAGGCATGCATGCACACGTGCCCAGAGTGAGTTTAAGCCACCGGGATTCGACCTGCAGTTGACTACATGGGAGTCCAGCGTCATAGCCATTAGACCAACTGCTGGTCCCAATTTTTAATTTTTTTTTTTAATTTTAAGAGAGATTTTTGCTATATGGCACTTGTGCTTGCCAGAGAGACAGAGAGACCAAAAGTGAGAAATCACCCCCCAGGGGGATACTGCAATCTCTTCACCTTCATTCTCCTCTCAGGATTTTGGGCACACACACACACACACACACACACACGCCCAGTGTAAGTTTTAGGCCACCAGGTCTAGGACTTAAACTGTGGTCGACTACCTGGAGTCCGGCGCCCTAACTGTTACGCCATCTGTTGGCTACCCTCCTTCCTCCTGACCCCCCCCTTGAACTTTTTAAAGTCCCTTTGAATGATTATGGTCTCCTGGACCAGTTTCATTTGATGCAGGAGATGCCTAAAACTGTCTTGTTCTCTTTTTTTCTGTTAGCAGAGTGTTTTTCCATGAATGCCTTCTAATATAATTAATGCTAATGTCCAAAGTTACTCTATGCAATAAATACTCGCATTTTGAGGAAATGTAACTCTTTCATGACCTCAGATACTTTTTTTTTTTTTTTTTGAGAGGTTTTTCGCTATAGGGCGCGTGCGCTCGCCAGACAGACAGAGAGAGACAGAGAGACAGAAAGCGAGAAATCACCCCCCAGGGGGGATGGTCACGCCGCAATCCCTTCTCCTCCATTCTCCTCTCGGGATCTTGGGCACGCACGCACACGCGCCCGGCGTGAGTTGTAAGCCACTGGGTCCGAGACGCGAACCGCGGTCGACTACGTGGGAGTCCAGCGACATAGCCATTACGCTAACTGCTGGTTCCCATGACCTCAGATACTTTTAATAATATATCTACTCAAAAAAAATTAATGTATCTACTCAAATATGTTAAGGGACTTGAGGTCATAAAATGAGGAGAAGGTGGTGGTAAAAAGTCATTACTTCATTCTCAATGGCAAATCCTTAAAAAATGAAATGTGTGTGAAAAGACTTTATTTGGGTTTCTTTGATTGCCAAGTAAAATTCTAATTTTATTTTATTTGAGCACATTAAGTATAAAGAATCTTAAATTTCATTAACCATGGCTATAATTTAGTTTTATTGAAAAAGGTATAATTTTGGGGGTTCATAAATATGATCTTTGGTTATATTCGACATTATAACATTCAGATATTTTTAAAGTATTGTGTCCATTTTTGGAGTCTGGAGTTTAGAAGAACATAGTAAAAATAGAGTAAGTGTATGAAATAAGCAATTTAATGACAGGTTAGGGGAATTCAAGTTGCTTAACTTGAAAAAGAGAAAGCTCAGGAAATGTGCTAATTACCACCCTCAGGCATCTGAGGTAATTTTATGAAGATCACTGTAGTTTCCCCTTCTACTTACAAAGGAGAGGTGTTGGTCCTATCTGGTGTTAACACTTTCTATCTCTAAAGATTTCTTTCTTTTTTTCAATTTTATTTTTTAATTTTTTATTATTATTCATACATTAAATCACTATACATCACTTAGATTGTGAAGAGACTTTCTCTGGATTTCGTAAGAACTGATGACTTTTGAGTCTGAAGTGATCTTTTCTTGTGTCTGAATGTAATAACTCTCCAGTTGTCTTTCAGTTCCGTGGCTACCTTTAGGAAAGAGAGGTTCCAACCCATTTCTTTCATAATAAAATAATGGACTCCGAGGACTTTGGGATTGTTTCCCTGTGCTTTCACCCTATAGCTGATAAACCGAGAGCCCGGAAAGAGAGTTCCGGGAAGAGAACTTACATCAAGGTCTTACATTGAGCCGTACATTGGGCTTTTTCCATTCCTCTACTACTTCTGAGTACTTACTGGATGACCTAACATATGGTGGGTGTGATTGGCCATAATACAAAATTAACGCCATGGTCGTAGCGGAGGGTCAGGCTCAGGATCAATTCTGAATGGTGCCTCTTCCCAAGTATTGCAGTCATGGCTTGTTCTGTCAGATCAGTGACTTTCTGCCAGTGTGGCTGAGGAAGACTAGATTCCTTGATTGTGGGTGATTTGCAGTTAGAAAATATGGAATTTTTGTAATGTGTTCTAGAGTATTGTGCTCTCCTCTCATAGCTAGAAATAATATGTAGGAGGGGGTACCCCACCATGATTGAACAGTTATTATTTGGAATTTTTCACACCCAACAGTGGTGTTAATGTCCCATCAGGTATAGCATTCTGAGAACCATGATTGCCACTGACTCATTCCTTTTCTATGACTCAAAACTGTGTGGGAAAAGGAAGGGCAGATAGGTCCAAGCAGATTTCCTTATTGTACAAAACGCTGAAGTATAACAAAATGATAGAATTGCAAATGGCATGGCTGTTGTTCTGCCCAGTCCCTCATCTCACAAATAAAACTTAGAGCCAGCAAAAAGATGTGGCTGGTATTTGATGGCAGGGAAGATCACTAAAATGAAATGAGAAGGAAAAAAATAGCATTTCAAATTTACACATGTGCTATACAAATTCATCGAGCAGTTATTTAGGGACTAAGACAAAGTTACATATACTTTTAGACATGACAAATAATTAGCTTTATAACATTAACGTAAAAGAACTTTTCTGAAAAGATAGAAGGACTCCTATTTTATTTATTTATTTAATTTTTAAGAGATTTTTGCTATATGGTACGTGCACTCACTAGAGAGACAGAGACAGAAAGCGAGAAATCAGCACCTAGAGGGGATGGGCACACCTCAATCCCTTTTCCTCCATTCTCCTCTTGGGATCTTGGGCATGTATGTACATGCGCCCAGCACTGAGTTTTAAGCTGCCGTGTCCAGGACTCGAAATGGGATCAACTACGTGGGAGTCCAGTACCATAACCATTACACCATCTGCTGGTCCCAAGCCTAATATTTTAAAAGGAAGAGAATAGCAAGAGGGTTTCTCAAAAAGAACTCTGAAAATGAATATTATAAAAAATTATGCATGGATTTAAACATTTCTTGCACCAAAATAAATTGATATTCATACCTTAATTCCATTTTTCTATGAACTTTTAAAAACCCCCTTGTATGCTAAACATTCTGAAAGGCTGAGGAGATACTAACAACTCAGGTATTCTCACTGTGGTTTTGTGGTTTCTCTTTTAAAAATGGAAGTGATCATCACCTACTCGACGGAGATGAAAACAATGGTGAGATCTCTCTTGCTACTTGATCAGCCTTGGCAAGTGTTTAATCCTTTCACATATCCTGAACCAAAGGTGAATTATAGAACTAGCAGGGATACTAGAATTCATCACTTCTGCTCAGTGCAGGAATTTGGATTAATATTTAACTTTTTGTTAATTTTTTGTCTTGTCTCTTCTTCCTCTTGGTTTTAAGTAAGCTCATTGGAGCCAAAGACTGTATAGTCACCTCTGTGGCCTTCATGTCCCAAGGATAGTATCTGACATATAGATAATATTCATTAAATATTCTTGTTGTTATACATAATCATTGCTAGTATTTGTAGTACTACATAATACTGGTATTTGAAAGGGATTTATAATCTGGTATAATAATAAAAAAAAGGAATCTGCTATAATTCCTATATTTTGCAGTAGAGACTAGGGCTAGGGAAGAGGTCTATGTAAATTTAGCCACAGAACATAAACAGAACTTAGAATTACCAGATTTGTTTATTTTCCACTTCAGAACACTAATTTATGAGTAAAGACTTTTGTTACAGAAACTCATATATATGTGTATACGTATATGTATATATTCTTATTTATTTTAAATTGACAAATAATAATTATGTATATTTATGGGGTATAATGTGATGCTTTAATCTAAATATTATTATAGAAAGATTCAATCAAGCTAATTAACAGATCCATCATCCTACCAAGTGTGTGTGTGTGTGTGTTTAGAGATTAAAAATCTATTTTAGTAATTTAAGGCAGGCCCAGAAAACATGTACATTTATCTATTTATCTATACACATATGTAGAAATACCCACACACATACATAGTTTTGATGAACAGCCACACTATCTGAGATTCAAGACTTTAGTAACCCTATTATGAATGAATTAATTAAAAGATTTATTTTTAATTCACCAATATTTCTTGAGGCATATGTTATGCTAAGCACTGGTCTATATAGAGCAGTGAACAATTCCAAGAGAATTTTTTTATTTCATGGAGTTCACCTTCTGTGATGGAAAGACTACCAAAGACATAAAACATTTTATGTCAGATATTGAAAAGTACAAAAAAAATTAAAACGTCAGGAAAGAGGAAAGAGGAGTCGTGGATGCCAAGAGACACTGAGGGCTTAACTTAGAATTTTAATTCGGTAGGTCATGGAAAGCCTCCTCACAGAGCTGACATTTGGACAAAGACTGAATGGGGTAGGTAGGGCAGCAAGCAACGACCTGTCTTGGGGATCAGTGTTCAGGGAGAGGGAATGGGAATGGTAACTGCAAGATTCTGAGGTGGAAATGTCCTCCCATGGGTTCCGAGCATTGAGGAAACAAGTGAAGTCGGTGAAGATGAGGGCATTGTAGATGAGGTTTGGTACGACCACAGTACATCTCCATCCTGTGCCCCATTTCTCCCGACTGACGGCTTCCACCACTTAGTCAGATGTCAGATGTGTAAGCAGACACCCCTGGGACTAGTTAGTTCACCCTCTTACTAAGGAGGGCACTTTCTCAAAACCAGTTCCTTCAGACAACTCAAACAATTCTTGCAGGTTTAAACTGAGAGAGCCTCTGGAATTCTGAGCCAGGGCTGGGAGTTGATCTGTGAGTGTCCTTATAGACCCAAATTTGGTACAGGACCAATAATTTCCCCTTAGAAGATGTGCACATCTCTAACAATGTTCCAACTCCAGATCGCTGTTTGGAGAGACAGAAATGCAAACAAGTTTGCAAAATGCGAAGTTCTATTTCCCAAAGTAATGCAATGGTAGTGGTTACCTCCTAAGAGCTGTAGATCCAGACCATGTTTCATTTTAGAGAAGCTGTGTGTTTTTCCACACGGTTCCTCAGAGTCCCCCAGTAAACTATGAAGATTCATTTCACTGCTAAATCACCCGATTAGCATGCTTGCTGCCTTCTGGAAGAAAAAGAAATCCTGTTGCTTCTATTAACGGAAATCAGCCCTTGGGCTGGGCCAACTGCATTGAGACCTGAGAGGTGGGAGAGAGCAGGGAAGCTCTTACAAGAAAGTTCAGATAGCCAGAGTCATGTGGAGGCAAACCGTCCTAGGAAATGCTGCACTCAAGAAAAACACATGTGTTTATTATTGCTAATAAATTTATTTCATGCATGACAGTTTATAAAACATTTCCCTTTCTCTTACCTCCTTCATCTTCTTCAATCCTACATGGCCTTGTTATACAAAATGATACAAACCATCACATCTGTATCACCCAAGAGCTTTTTTTTTTTCTTTTTTAGGAGAGGTTTTCGCTATAGGGCGCTTGCACTTGCCAGACAGACAGAGAGAGACAGAGAGACAGAAAGTGAGAAATCACCCCCCAGGGGGGATGGCCACGCCACAATCCCTTCTCCTCCATTCTCCTCTCCCATTCTCTTCTCGGGATCTTGGGCACGCACGCCCGGCATGAGTTTTAAGCCACCGGGTCCGGGACGCGAACCGTGGTCGACTACGTGGGAGTCCAGCTACATAGCCATTACGCTAACTGCTGGTCCAACCCAAGAGCTTTTTTTTTTTTTGGAGAGATTTTTCACTATAGGGCGCGTGCGCTCGCCAGACAGACAGAGAGAGACAGAGAGATAGAAAGCGAGAAATCACCCCCCAGTGGGGATGGTCACGCCGCAATCCCTTCTCCTCCATTCTCCTCTCGGGATCTTGGGCACGCACGCACATGCGCCCGGCGTGAGTTTTAAGCCACCGGGTCCGGGACGCGAACTGCGGTCGACTACATGGGAGTCCAGCGACATAGCCATTACGCTAACTGCTGGTTCCCCCACCCAAGAGCTTTTGAAAAATGCCCCAACCAAAGCAGCTGAGTGAGAATTCACATTTAATAAGATCCTTAGCCCCTTAAAGTTTAAGAAATCTATAAGAGAACTAAAAGGTTCATGGGAGAGTCACTTTTCTGATACAGTGAAGAAATGGAGGACCAGCCTAACTGGGGAGCTGAGTGGAGGTCACCCGCTCAGTAAGTACCGAAGTCAGACCTCAAACCCAGATCCTGTGCCTCTGCAGTCTGATGGCTCAAGTCTCTTCCTACTACTTCCTGTGATGTACCAGCTCTTGAGAGAAGACCAACCATTTTTCTTCAAACCCAGACTGTTGCCTCCTCTCATTTTCACCGCCAGGTGCCATGGGCTCCCCCCTTATCTGGCTGCTGGTTCTGGAAATACAAACACCCCGAAAGCTCTGCAGCATTGGCCACGTGGAGCCCATAATGAGTGAATCTGATAAGAATTGCTGGCATCAGTCAGTTGCTCTGTGCTTCTCTGCAGAAACTTAGCAGCTTCGCTGAGATTCAGAACAAAATAATTCTTGTTCTAAAATATCCATACTGCCCAAAGCCATATACAAATCCAACACAATCCCTATAAAAATTTCAATGGCATTTTTCACAAAAATAGAAAAAAATCAATTTTAGAACTCATAGAAAATACAAAAGATTGCCAATAACAAAAGCAAACCTGAAAAATAAAAAACAAAGTTTGGGGCATGACATTTTCTATTTTCAAATTGTGTTATAAAGCTATATTAATCAAAACAGTATCATACAAATTCGGAACAAGACAATTGAGGAAATGCAGATGGAACACTGGCAGGCACAAAAGGGTTTTTCCACTCTTTGTTTATGGTTATAGAATGACAGATGAGGTCTAGCTTAGTACCACAGAAAAAAGACGTACAGAGACCTTCACAGCATGCCACTCGCCATGGCTTATTGTAGTCCTAAAGATATTAGCATCTCCGTTTTTTTTTTTCTTTTTTTGGAGAGGTTTTTGCTATAGGGCGCGTGCGCTCGCCAGACAGACAGAGAGAGACAGAGAGATAGAAAGCAGGAAATCACCCCCCAGGGGGGATGGCCACGCCGCAATCCCTTCTCCTCCATTCTCCTCTCGGGATCTTGGGCACGCACGCACACGCGCCCGGCGTGAGTTCAAGCCACCGGGTCCGGGACTCGAACCGCGGTCGACTACGTGGGAGTCCAGCGACATAGCCATTACGCTAACTGCTGGTCCCAGCATCTCCGTTTTAAGGATGTAAAACTATACTTAGATGTCATTTAGGTGACATGCAGAAAGTGAATGCCTCGCCCTTGCTAATTGACAGAGCAGGTATACAAAACCTTCAGATCAATAGCCCGTCATATATAGGAATCATACTTTGGGTGAAGGAAGATTCCAACAGAGTTTTTAAAATGTAACTTAAGGATTCTCACCTACACTTCTTTAAGTAACTAGAATATTTGGTTAAGTAACTTTTAAGTTACTAAGTATTTGTGGCAGTAATACCCCAATTCCAGGTACCTTAATCTGTAATTGCATAATCTACAGTTTCCTATGGCTGCTATCGCAAATGACTGCAAATGGAGTGTCTCAGAACAGCACACATTAATTATCCTACTGTTTAAGAAGCAGAAGTCCAAAATCTGCCCATGGCTTCTTTGAATACATTTCTGTTCATGTCCCTTATCCATTTTTAAATTGCCCTGTGCTTTTGTTATTGAGTTGTATGAGTGCCTTATACTCATATATTTGGATATTAATCCTTCATCAGATGTATGGTTTGCAACTGTTTTCTCCCACACTTCAGTTGTTTTTTTTTTTTTTTAATTTTCTTCTCTTCTCTTTCCATTTCATTTCTTTCTTTTTCTTCCTTTCCCTTCGTTTCTCTTTCTTTTCTTCTCTTTTTCTCTCTTTTTTTTTAAAAAGTATTTTATTTAACTGCCTTTCTTTCTTCCTTCCTTCCTTCCTTCCTTCCTTCCTTCCTTCCTTCCTTCCTTCCTTCCTTCCTTTCTTTCTTTCTTTCTTTCTTTCTTTCACCAGAGAGGGACAGAGCAAGGGAGAAAGAGAGAGAGGGAAAATGAGAAAGCAAGCCATCAGGTCCGGGACTCCCACGGTCAGCCATGTGGGAGTCCAGTGCCCCTAACCACCATACCACCTGCTGGTCCCTTTTTTCTTTATTTCTAGACAGGGTCTTACTATACCTTGATCCATCTGGTCCAGTCTCCCAGCTAGGATGACAGGTATGCACCACAATACCCAACTCTTTTTTCAGACAGTCTCGCTATGTTGCCCAGGTCAGCCTTGAGTTTGCAATCCTCCTAGTTCAATATTCTGAGTCACTAGGATTGCGGATCCATGCCATCATGTGCAGTCTTTAAACTGGATTGAGAATTGAACCCAGGCCAGCTGTGTGTTTCTCGCCAGTGAAGCACAGCATCTCAGCAGCATGCACCACTGAGGTTGGGTTGGGTCACTGTTTTCTTTGCTGTGCAGAAACTTTTTAGTTTGATGTAGTTCCACTTTTTAATTTTCACTTTCATTGGCTGTGCTTTTGGTGATATATCCAAAATACCACTGCAAAGACCAATGTCGGTAAGTTTTTCCCCTACATATGTTTCTAAAAAGGTTAGGGTTCCAGGTTCCATTTAAAATTGTTTCATCCACATTGAGTTCACTATTCTGTGTGGCGTAAGACTGAGGTCCAATTTCATTCTTTTGGTGTTGATATCCAGTTTTCCCAACACCATTTATTGAGAAGGTTATCCTTTCCTGATTATATCTTCTTGGTGCCCTTGTCAAAAATTAGTTGACTGTGCCTGGGTTTATTTCTGCACTCTATTCCATTGGTCTGTGTGTCTACTTCTCTTTTTTTCTATTTAAGAATTATTTTTAAAATTATTATTATTATTATTTTAAAATTTGTTATAGGGCACATGTGCCTACCAGAGAGAGACAGGGAGAAAGAGGGAAAGTGAGAAAGCAAGCCATAAGGTCCAAAACTCAAACCATGGTTGGCCATGTCGGAGTCCAACACCCCAATATCGCCACCTGCTGGCCCCTAAGTGTCTATTTTCATGCTAGTATTATACTGTTTTAATTAATATAGCTTTGTAGCACAGTTTGAAATTAGGAAGCATAATGCTCTCAACTTTGTTTTTATTTCTCAGAATTGCTTTGGCTATTCACAATCTTTTGTATTTTCTATGAATTCTAAAACTGATTTTTTATTTCTGTGAAAAATGTCATTGAAGTTTTTATAGGGATTGTGTTGGATTTGTATATGGCCTTGGGTGGTATGGATATTTTTAACAATACCAATCTTTCTATCCACAAACATGAGATATCTTTCCATTTATTTGTGTCTTTTAAAATTTCCTTCATCAGTGTTTTAAAGTTTTCAGTGCATGAATATTTCACCTCCTTGGTTAAATTTACTCCTAAGTGGTTTATTCTATTGATGTTATATAAAAAGCTCTGCTTCCTTGATTTCTGTTTTGGATAGGTTATTGTTAGTGTGAAGATATGTAACCATTTTCTGTATTTCGGTTTTCATGCTTCACCTTGATTCAATTTATTTATTAATTCTAATATATATGTATAGAAATGAATATATTTAAGGAGTATATAAGAAATATATGAAAAATGAATATATATGTATATATATGAATATATATTTTATAAGATATATGTAAGAAATGAATATATGTGTGTGTATATATATATACACTATATATGTATACATTTCTTATATAAGAAATGAATTTTTGGGAACCAGCAGTTAGCGTAATGGCTATGTCGCTGGACTCCCACGTAGTCAACCGCGGTTCGCGTCCCGGACTCGGTGGCTTAAAACTCACGCCGGGCGCGTGTGCGTGCGTGCCCAAGATCCCGAGAGGAGAATGGAGGAGAAGGGATTGCGGCGTGGCCATCCCCCCTGGGGGGTGATTTCTCACTTTCTGTCTCTATGTCTCTCTCTGTCTGGCGAGCACATGCGCCCTATAGCGAAAAACCTCTCCAAAAAAAAAAAAAAAGAAATGAATTTTTTTTGTGATGTCTTCAGAGTTTTCTCCATATAGGATCAAGTCATCTGCAAATAGGGAAAGTTTTACTTTTTTCTGATTTGGATGCTTTAAAATATTTTTCTTCTTGTCTTATTGCTCTTGCTAGTACTTATAGTATTGTCTGAATGCAAGTGGTGAGAGTGGGCATCCCTGCTTTATGTCATGCCAGGTTTAACTTTCCTGCCTATGTACTATATTAGTTATAGGCTTTTTATTAATGGCCTATATGAGAGGTTTTTTTTTTCTTTTTTTTCCAAAAATTTTGAACTTTTTCAAATGTTTTTCCTGCATTTATTTGAGATGTTTATATGGTGTTCATCTTTTATTTTATTAATGTGATATATCACAGTGATGTATAATTATTTTGATATGTTTTTGAATTTGGTTTGGTAGTATTTTATTGATAACTTTTATATCTGTGTTAGTCAGCAGTTTTGATCTGTAGCATCTTTTTTGGCTTCAGTATCAGGTAATGCTGGTTTCATAAAGTGGGTTTAGATATGTTCTCTCTAATTCTATTTTTTTTTTGGATAGGCTTAAGAAGTATTGGAATTAATTCTTCAAATGTTTGGGAGAATTCAGCCATGAAGTCATCTGGTTTTGATCTTTTCTTTATTGCAAGATTTTAAATTACTACATCAATTACTTTATTTTTTATTTATCTGCTTAGGCTTTCTATTTCTCCTTGATTCAATTAATTTTCTTTTCTTTTTTTTTTTTTTTTTGAGAGAGAGATTTTTGCTATGAGGTATGCACGCTCACCAGAAAAACGGAGACAGACAGAAAATGAGAAATTGAGAAATCATCCCCCAGGGGGATGGCCATGCTGCAATTGCTTCTTCTCCATTCTCTTCTTGGGATCTTGGACATGCATGCACACATGCCTGGCATGGGATTTAAGTTGCCGGGTCCTGGACTCCAACTGCTGTCAACTACATGGGAGTCCAGTGATGTAACCATTATGCTATCTTCTGGTCACACCCAACATATTTTTCAAGCTACTGGATCTAGGATTTCATCTGTGGTTGGCCACGTGGGGTCCTTCTTTCTTAAACACTAGGCTGAGGCCAACTCTCTTTAGCATTTCTTATAAGGCAAGTCAGTGATAATGAACTTTCTCAGCTTTTATTGTCTATGAATGTATTTACTTCTCCCTCATTTCTGAGATACAGCTTTGCTAGGTAAAGAATTTTTGATTGGCAGGTGTTTTTTTTTTTCCTTTGAGTATTTTGAATATACTACCCCACTTTCTCCTGATCTATAGTTTTTGCTCTGAAACTTACTGATAGCCTCATTAAAATTTCCTTGTATGTGAAATGTTTCTTTCTTCTTGTGACTTTAAAGATTCTTTGTCTTTGGCTGTCTAATTATAATGTGTTTTATGACTGCATCTTTGGGGCTAAATTTGTTGGAGTTATTTGAGCTTCATATACCTTCATGTTTATATCTTTCCCCAAGTTAAGTTTTCAGCCAATATTTCTTTAATAAGCCTTCTCTCTCTCTTCTTCTTCTTCTTCTGAGACACTTATCATGCAACATTATCTCTCTTGATATGGTCACAGGCTTTATTCATTTGTTTTCTTTCTTTCTTTTTTTCCTTATACTGACTGGATGATTTAAAATGATCTGTCTTCTCATTTACTTAGTATTTTTTCTGTGTGATGTTGCCTGCTGTTAATGCTCTCTTTTGCATTTATTGTTCAGTCATTATATTCTTTAGCTCCAAACAATTTTTTTATGTTTTCTATTAGTTGAGTTTCTCATTTTGCTTTTTATTGTTTTCCTAATTTTATTAAATTGTCTATCTGTTTTCATGGGGTTTGCTAAGCATCTTTAGAATGATTGTTTTGAGGTGTTTTATTTTTTTTCCCAGTTTACTTATTTCTAATTCTCTAGGTTCAGTTACTAAAATTTAATTGTATTCCTTTGGTGGTGTCATGTTTCCCTTATTCTTTATGATAATTTTAACCTTGCAAGGATGTCTATACATTTGAAGGACACATGCCTCTTTCCAACTTTATGGACTGTTTTGGTGAGAGAAGTTTTTTATTTGTGTAGGGTGCAGATGGAGAGGCACACTGAGGCATACTGTGGTACCAGATACAGTTGTATGGAACACCAAGAATGGGAGCATTCAGTGGCTTCAGACCAGGGTGGTGTGCTATCTTGTCAGTTCAGAAAGCTGGGTTCTGTGATATTGGCAGTTTTGAGGTGCTTTGTGGGAAAAAACTATGGGAGGCCTGTTATGACTGTGAAGGCTGTTAGGGTCCCCAGTAGTGCCTCTGGATCCAGGAGCAAGGGAGTGGGTCAGGCAGAAGTGGAGGCCAGAGCCATCAATGTGCGTATGCTCAGCTGGAGGGCCTAAATGCGGGCATATGTACAGCGACAGAGGCCAGCAAAGTGCTTGTGCACGGTGGCAAAGGCCAGTGCCAGTAGGAGGGTCCAGCTCCAACTGTGAGTACCCATGTTGCAGTGGGTGCTGCCTGAGGGCAGGTCAAGGTGTGCATGCCCATGTAGCTGCATGGGCCATTTGTGGATGCAAGTACGGTGGTGGGGGCACAACTGAAAGGTGGACTCAGTGTTTTACAAATGCACGGCTGCAGGGACCAGCCCTGACATCTCATACAAGCCCACTGCAGAGGTCAGCACCACAATGAGTGTGTACTGGGTGGTGAGGGCCAGGTTCCTGGGCCTGAGCACCCACAGAGACAGCAGCTGTTCTTTATTTCCTTTAAATTAAATTAATCTGGGCCAGCTAGTGGCATGGTGGCTAGGATTATTAGATCCTGCTTGGCCAACTGTGTGGTTTGAGTTCTGGTGGCTTGAAAAACACACTGGGCATGTGTATGCACGTACGCAAGATTCCAAGAGTAGAATAGAAGAGAAGGGATTGTGGCATGGTCATCCCCATGGTGGGGGGGGGAGGGAGTCTTTCTCTCTTGCTCTCGCTCTCACTCTCCTTTCTTTCTTTCTTTCTCTCTCCTTCTCTTCAGTGAGCACAAACAATCTATAGCAAGCACGTCGGCAAACCAACAAACAAAATACAAATTAAGTTAACCTAAATCTGCCTTTGTCAGGGACAAACATGGGAGCAAATTTATTGTCAGTCATTTTGGGGCCTTACCCCTCCTACCAGGCAGAATCAAGATCTCATCTTAGTATTAGAAGCCTTAAAGCATTTGTGGTCATTGGCCACTGTTATGGAAAATATGCTATGCACAGAGCCTGAGAACTTATTGCTACCAAAAGCTGTTCTTTACCTAGAGTTTAGTTACACAGGCAAGTCATTCAGCTGCCGTTCTTTAGAATGCTACTGCCTATATCCATCCTGCTTCTCCTCAGTCCCCTGTCCATGTATTTTAGTTCCAATGAAAATGTTTGCCCCCATCGAGATGTTCTTTTTTTTCTTTTTTTTTGGAGAGGTTTTTGCTACAGGGTGTGTGTGCTCACCAGAAAGACAGAGAGACAGAGAGACAGAAAGCGAGAAACCGCCCTCCAGGGGAGATGGTCACTCCGCAATCCCTTCTCCTCCTTTCTCTTCTCGGGATCTTGGGCACGCACACACATGCTCCCGGCGTGAGTTTAAGCCACCGGGTCCAGGACTTGAACAGTGGTTGACTACATGGGAGTTCAGCAACATAGCCATTATGCTAACTGTTGGTCCCGAGATGTTCTTAAAATACCTGTTTCCCATACATATATATCCCCCAGCCCTAAGCATTACATAGTCTCCTCAGCGAGTTTAATCTGTTCTAAGAGCTATGATCTTTAAGTAGCTTCCATTTTCCCTATTGGGAAAATCTCTTTGTCAAGGAAATACCCTCTTAAGTGATTTCAAAGAGGAAAGGGAAACGAAAACAAAAGTAACCTAAAATTTTAATGCACAACCACACCACATTCAGAGTACCTGGGATTCGAGGTGGTTGAAGACACAAGGGTGGGTGCTCAGATCGGATACGTGTTTGGGGTGTAGGGAAGTAGAGTAGTGGGGGGCACTCACGTCAGTGGCTCTCTGACTTTCTGACTCCTTTTCTATATATGAATTAGTCTCTGTGCCTGTTTGTCCTCATTCCTTATGGAGAGCAGGAGTGGCTCTCCCTCCACTGTAAGCTAATCGACGCTTACCCTGGATCCTGTCACCTCCTGTGTCTTGTGGGATGCTGCATCAGCACTTCCCCCTAGGACTCGGGTATTTTCATCCTCTCTCTTTACTGACTCCTTAGTTTATTGGCATACTCAAGTCTATCCTATATAAAAACAAGATCAGCACATAAAAAGCCCTTGTCGTCACCTTCTGTCCCTTTCTAACTTCTTCCTTAACTCTCCATTCTTCACAGAACCCCTGATTGTGCCACATTGCCTTTTGCCTCCAGGGCTGAGGAGTCCCTTGAAAGCAGCCTGTGCAGGGCCAGCTTTGGAGACAGATGGGCTCTGCCACTTATAATATATTCTCCTTGAGAAATATATGAAGTGCCCTTCTAAATCTCCAAGTCTTAATTTCTACAATGATAATAATGAGGACAACTTTGAAATACTATTGTCAGGATTCAACAAACGCTAGGCAAAGTTTTACCGCAACGCTTGCATAGTATAGATAGTAAAGAAATGGAAGGATATCATTATTTTCATGCATCTTATACTCTCAGTCTGAGAACCTATTCTCTCCCTCTCCCACCTCTCCAACTTTCTGGAAGATTTCTGCCCACCTTTAATACTCTTCCCTGGCTAGTACCTGCTGTCACCTCCTTCCCTTCCCTCAGTTCCATGTGCTCCCGCGACTCTGTTTGGTGTCTAAGAAGCTGTGTTTTATGTGCTGAATTTTCTGCATCTCTCTCAACACTAGTCTAGGCAGTCCTGGAGGACAGAAACTGTGCTGTAAAACTCCCATTTCCATGCCCTCGTGTTGTGCACACTCAATGCCTGTTGAATTTAATTTTTTTCTTGAATTTGAAATAGTGCTTACTATATGCCAGGAAAATTAGAATTATTAATAACATTGTGAGCTGGATACTTTTATCTGCATTCTACAGTTGAGGAACCTGGGGCATAGAGAATTTGAGAGGCCCAACGTCACAGAGCAAGTAGATAGGAAAGCTGAGATTTGAACCCAGTTTGTAACCCTCGTTCATGTCTGGGTCTAATACTATCTGCCCTGGGGTAATGTTGTATGCCTTGCATATTTGAAGGAGTGTAATAAAGACTATGATACATGTAAGTGAGCTTTATAAACTGTAGTATATTCAATGACTAAAGAAGACGAGTCCCGTGATGTATATTAAAAGTTACGTAAATGTATGTCATGACAGTAAGTAAAAAAAGCACTGTATCCATAATACTTTATATAAACATTTGATAATAATCAGGAAAGAACTTTTTAAACTCTGATTTTAAATTACTGAAGAGAAATACTATTATTTGTATTTTCTTTTCTAGCAAAGGAAAGCAAAAAAATGGAAAATAGTTTAACATATGCCACCTCTGGAATGTAGCCCCACAGTCATTTTTCTGCAAGGATCAATTCTACTTGTGAGCAGCTGTTTAGAGCAGATGAACTTCCTAAAATGGCTCTGGGGAGAAAAAAGCAAATGGGCAGCTGTTGACCTTTTTTTTTTTAAATGAGAAAACAAAAAACAAAACAAAAACAAAACAAACCCTGATCAGTTGGCCTTGATTGGCGTGTTCAGAGTCAAAGAGCTTTTGATCAGTTTTTATAGTGAATCACCGTGATGATTACTCACTGCGCACTCATGTTAACCACAGATATTCTGGGAGGTCTGATGCATGTTTCCGTTTTGGCTTGATTAGTACCGTCGGCCGCAGACAGCATGCATGTGCTGTGCCAGTGGTGATCTGTGAGAGAAGCAGGAGAAAGTTCTTTATTTTGTATAGGACACCTGTGTCAGAATTACCGGGAAGAGTGGATTCACACAGGCCTATGGGATCTAACTTGGATCTCACCGAAGTGAGACTGTGGCCTTTCTCAATATCACACAGGATAGGAACAGCTCTAGAACTTTATTTGACCTTTTTCCAGAAGAATTTCAGATTTCTTCTTTTTCTATTTTTCTTTGCTGGTAGTGATTAATTAATTGATGTTTATAATTGCCTAAGGGGGATAGAGGTTGACTTTGTGTTAGACCAACAAGATATCCTTAAATCTGTATTGGCTAAGTTTGCATCAGTGATTTAAATTCTGTTCCCTATGCCTTTAGGAAGGAAAAAATAGAATGAATTTTCTGGATGGCCAACGTTTGAATTGCTTGAGAATGATAAGAAGTAAGCCCCACAGGGTCATGGTTAAAGACATGATATATTGGGCAGGGCTTTAGTCAACACCTGAGTAATGGCAACTGCCCCCTAGAAAATTTTTTCAAACTTTGTAACAGCTGCTTAATATAGCAGGGAAGCGTTTCTTTTTACAGCCCTGTTAGGAGGTGTCGGTGCAGATGAGTGTGTCCCCTCTGACATCTCAGGACGGCTTTTCTTGTCATCCATCACACCAGCATTACCATGATTTCAAGATGCTGCCAGGAGCTAATCTCCTAGTCACATAACACTCATACTGCTGCCAGAGCACATCACTGGCTGTAAACTAGAGAGCACTCGTGAAGGTGTTTGGGGTGCCTTCCTTTGGCTAAGAAATTGTAAATATGATCCAATAGGTATAGTGTATGCAATACTATAAATCAAGTCCCATGTTAACCACCCAGAGGTAGCAGTGACTGTGCAGGTTAAGGTCATAGCCCCAACCAGCCTGTACTCATAGATGGCAGCTGCAAGTTTGGGGGTCCCTAGGTCACCTTCACTTCTGACCGATGGACTATAAATTCAGAGGACAGCTTCTCAGGACCCTGTCAGGTTAGATAATTCACTGGCGCACAGAACTCAGGGAAGTATTATATTGGGATTGACGTTTTATTACAAGGGATCGATTTAGGACCAGCCAAATGAAGAGCTATATGGGGCAAAGTCTGGGAGATCTTGACATGGAGCGCGCATGCCCTCTCGCCATGAAGTCAGGACATGCCGTCTCCCGGTACACTGGCGTATTCCCCAGTCAGGGAGCTCATTGGAGCCTTGCTGGCTAGAGTTTTGACTGCAGTCTTATTTCCTAGGCGTAATTGACTGAATGTTTGACCCCATCGAATGAAGTCGGTCTCTAGCTTCCCTTCCGTCCTGACCCATGGCTGAAAGCCCCGACCTTCTCATCACATGCTTCGTCTTTAGAGCAGGACCAGCCCCTATCCTGAGTCATCTCCTTAGCTTAAATTCAGATGTGGTCAAGGGCTTACCGTGAATAACAAAAACACTTATTATTTGAGGACATTGAAGGACTAAAACCTCCATCCCAGGAACCCTGGACAAAGACCAGACAGAATTGATATTAAACTGTCCATGTGGGAAGCCATAAGGACTGGAGGAAACGTTTCTAGGTGCAGGAGCACAAGTGTGTGTGTGTATATGTGTGTGTGTGTGTGTGTGTGTGGAGAGGTTTGTAGGAGAGAATACTGGGCATCTGCTGTTTACCTTACCTGTGCCTGGGTTACCATGGTGACTGAGATCTTTCTAGACCACTACTTGGGGGATTGCTGAAGCATAAAACTTGGGAGGTGTGTACGATTTCCCCTGGCCTAAGGAATCCTTGCTGCAAAAGAGAAATCAGGAGTCTGGGGTCTGACTCTGCTCTGACTCCGTCATTACAGGAGAAACATTAGGGACACAGTTCTACCTCCTGCCATCTTAACTTCTCAGGACAGAGGAGGGGATGGGGGAATAACAGCACATTAGGTACTATGATTACTAATTTTTTTAAAAAAATTCTGATTTTGGGGAGGCAAAAATAAAAAAAAATATTAAAAAAATTATTTTACAGTGACCCTAGGCAAGTCCCTTTCCAGGACTCCTCTTCTAAACTTAGAAGCTGGCTAGCTAGATGATAATTGAGATTCCAACCAGCTTTTGTAGTAAACAGGTAGTCTGTTCCTCCTGGTATTCCATCTGTAAAACAAGGATAGAAATATTTGCTGAAAAATGAAAGAAGGGTCTGGACAATACTTGGGATAGGAAAAAAAAAAAAACCTACTTCCAGCTACCTGAACTTTTTGCCACTTTGTACACTGTACGTATTCATTTCTAAATTTCTCTGCTCGTGGAGAAGTTTTTAAAAGTAATTGGCCCTTGCTGCAAGGCCTGGTCAGTTTTAGAAGGGAAGGAGGAAGATAAGGCCACCGTCTAGCTCTTCTGTTTTGAAGATCACGTGTCCTCATATTTCACTGCCTCCTGGAGCCCTCTGACTTGTGCATCTCCAGTTCAGAACTTTCTCTCAAACTTCAGACTCAAAGCACCTCCAATTCTATCTACTCAGCTGGAACTCTTTTTTACATTTTTTTTCCCTTTTTTTGGAGAGGTTTTTACTATAGGGCGCATGCACTCACCAGAAAGACAGAGAGAGACAGAGAGACAGAAAGCTGCAATCCCTTCTCCTCCATTCTCCTCTCGGGATCTTGGGCACGCACGCACACACGCCCAGCATGAGTTTAAGCCACTGGGTGTGGGACTCAAAATCTGATCGACTACATGGGAGTCCAGCGACATAGCCATTACACTAAGTGCTGGTCCCTCAACTGGAACTCTTTATCCCCCCCACCCCAGTCCCTCTGCCCCTCAACTTGCCAAAGGATACCACGAACTACAGAGGAGCCACAGTGCAGAAACTTAAGAGTATCCTGGAGCGCTCCTTGTCTCACCTGCTCTGACTCTGTGTCCCCCCCTTTAGCATCTCCATTTAAATGACCATGTCCCTGGAGTTCTGCTGTCTCTGTTCGGACACTCTTCACCTCTTCCCTGGCCCTCTGCCATGGAGTCTTAACTGCCGCCTTCTGACACCGTTACTCCTCTCTTGCATTGTTTATAATGAGACACAGACTCTAGGCCCCGTATTATACTGAGCCAGGTGGCTTGCAGTCAGGAACAGAAGTGAGTGAATGAAGTGTTTACAAGTGTGTTCTTGAGCCGACTACATTATTGAACGACAAAGCAACTTGAGAACCCTTTTCTGCTGAGTCAGCAGCAGGCCCTTATTAAATATCTCATGTAAATAAATTATGTAGCCTGATTCAGGGCACACTCCGAATATTCCCATTGTGCCATCCTGGCAGCTCATAAGCCATGTCCTTAAAGGTAGGGACCATTTTCGTTTATTATTGTGGGTCTAGCATCTAACTACCTGCAATTCGTAGGTGCTTAAGTTTTTGCAGACTGAATGAATGCAGTCTCGTTCCCGATGTACTTGAGAGCTAGGAGAACGCTCCAATAACGTTCCATAGAAGCCATGCACTGCTGAATGCAGATGTTCCAGTTAACAGAGAAGAAGCGAGTCACATTGTGAACCAGAGCTCCAGCTTGTCTGACCGTGCGTTCTGATGCCTCTCACGTCCCCTACTGGGTTTCCTGCTGCGCGGTCTCTTCTCTTTCCCTCGGCTGAGAGTTTTCTTCTGTCCGCTCCAGACCTCACCTCACAGTCTGACCTCTTTGGCTTTCACCATGTAACGACCTGAATAACCTCCGCAATTATCCTTCTCTTCATTTCCTCTCCCTACTGCCACCTCCTAACCAAAGGCCAGCACCTTTTACTTTCTTGCCTGAGTCGATTGAATCTGTAGTTTTTCCAGCTTCTAGAACCCCTTCCTCCTGGGCCTGGGCATGGTCCCCTTGTCCTTGTTTCCTTCTCCAGCAGTTCCCGTTCTGCACCTGGCTGCCACATGACTCTCATCATTCTCGATTCCCTCTAATTCTTTGTTCAAATAAGGTTTGGGGTGGTGATACTTCCAGATTTTGCTGAGGGTCCAGCAAAATTATTGTCCTGTCCCTGCTGTATTTCTGCTTTTGCCTTTTAAAAACTGCTTTCTTAGCATTGAGGAAATGGGACACATAAGGTAAGCTAGTGTGTGTGTGTGTGTGTGTGTGTGTGTGTGTGTGAAGTAAAAGACCTCAGGATAGAAATCTTTGCCAGTGTGGGAGCCAGACAAAATGTTTGCTTTTGTTATTTCCATCTTTTCAAATGTAGTGTTTTACCAGTCTGCACACACCTGGTGGCAAAGGGGGTGGGAAAGAGAATCCTATACTTTTCTGGCCCAGGAGGAAAACTCTCTCCTGACCTGCAACTCTGCAAGCCTCTGCTCAGGCTCCAAGGTCTGCAGCCCCACAGCCTGTTCGGCCAGCCCCCAGGACATGGCACGTCTGTTTGGGGATGCCGAATTGATTTAGAAGCTTTAGAAGAATAATGTTTGACCTTTAATTGGGACCTTGCTGGTGGTGGGAACTGTGGACTCCCCATAAGAAAAGCTAAATCCAAATCTCTGTGATCAGCAAATGAAGCTGAGCTGCTTATCTTTTGGGTCCATTCCAAATTTTCTGCTTATCTCCCCAGTCCCCACTTTGTACACCTCACACTCTAGCTTGGCCCAGCTGCTCCTGTTTCCCCATGAGTCTGCCTGCCGTGCCTCCTTTATTCACTCCATACCTTCATGCAATCACCCGAAGCTTCTTACTTACCTACTTGTTGTGTTGTGTTTTGTTTCTCACTTAAAATACTATTCTCCAAAGCTGGGATATAACGCAGGAATAATATTTTTTCCTTCCTCCTCCTTCTGCTTTCTTATTTTTTTTTCCTTCTTAACTTGTCAGAGGGCACATGTGCTCACAGGAGGAAAAGAGAAAGAAGGAGAGAGAGAAAGCCCCCTATATATGGCATGGCCACAGCACAAGCCTTCCTCCCCCATCTCTCCTTCCTTTTGGGATTTTGGATACTCACGCACACACGCCTGCATTTGAGACTTCAATTGCCTGATTGGCCATGGGGTATCCTGCTACCTTAACCACCAGGCCATGGGCTTGCCCCAGAGCGGTAATTCTGAAAGGTGTGGTTCCCAAACCTCAAAACCTCTTCAGTTTCACCAGGGGTCTTAAGAACAAAAATTCTTAGGCCTCACTCTAGAATGCTGAAGTCAGAAACTCCAAAGTACGAACAGGGAGGAAGTTGTTTTTAGCATTCTCCACAGCTTGCTCTGTGTGTGGGGAGGGTGAGGGGTGGGGGCAGATTGCATTGAAAAATATAAAGAGAGGATGAGGCCCTAGCACAGCCCTCACGGCTAAAGCATTCTGCTCAGACTCAGACCATACAGCTTCTTTCCTATTTGAAATTCAGGGTTTTCTAATTTTTGGAGCAGTTTATATTTTCTTGCCAGAAGAAAAAGAAAATATATTGAACTAGTAGTAAAATGCTTAGAAGATGTTATTTATATAGAGACAAATGGAGCGATGGCTCAGAAAAGAGCATATGTGTATACACCAAACCCCGGGCCAGAGCTCCGAGGATCACAAGATGTCCTGGGGTTAGTCTGGCACAACCTGGAGAATTTCTGTCTGGCCTGGATACTTGCAGAGGTGAGTTAAGAAATGGAGAGGAGAGGTGAGGGGTGAGGGTGTCTCACCCAAGGGTCACTAGTTATTAAAGCTGCATCTCGACAGAACTAGGCTTGGACAACTCTCAGTGCAGGAGTTGGGGACTTGATTGTCTGGAGTTCTAGTTTGAAAGGTGGAGGAGAGAGGCCTCCATTTGGTGTGGCCGTTTTACTATGTGAGTTGAGGTTGTGGAGGTTTCATACCAGAGAGTCAAGCACATCTAGGCTGGGACCAGGAAGGCAGCCTTTCACAGTCAGACCTACAAAGAGGGACACTCTGTTTTAATCCCAAATTCGTTGTATGAGTTGGCTAGGGCCGCCAAGAAGGATAACACAAACCGAGTGGCTTAAACAACGGAAATGGATTGTCTCACAGTTCTGGAGACTAGAATCAAGGCATCAGAAGACCAGTTCCTGGGGCCAGAAGATGGCAGAGTGATTACATTGCTGGACTCTCACATGACCAACCATGGTTTGAGTCCTGGACCCGGTGGCTTGAAAATCACAGCGGGCGCAAGTGCTCGCGTGCCCAAGAACCCAGGAGGAGAATGGAAGAAAAAGGATTGTGGTGTGTATATGTGTGTGTGTGTGGGGGGGGGGGGGGCGTGACTTCTCACTTTCCCTTTCACTGTGTCTGTCTCTCTGTCTGGTGAGCACACATGGCAAGCACCTCTTAGAACAAAGAAAAGGCCAGTTCCTCTGGGGCTGTGAGGGAAATCTGTTCCATGACTCTCCCCACGTTCAGGTCGTTTGCTGGTAAGCTTTACCACTTACTTCTTGGTGCCATCACTGCCTTCCTCTCCACACGGTAGTCTGCCTACATGTGCATCCTCCAAGTAGTCCCTTGTATTTATTTGATCATTTTTTGTTGTTGTTAAGATTTTTGCCTTAGGGTACACATGAGAGAAATGAAGAGAGAGGTAAAGTGAAAAATTACTCCCAGGGGGATGGCTCCAGTACCTTCTCCTCCTTTCTCCTCTTGGGATTTTGGGCACATACCCAGATGCACCCAGTGTGATTTTCAAGGTACTGGGTCTGGGACTCAAACTGTGGTCGACCATGTGGGAATCCAGCACCTTAACCGCTACGCCACCTGCTGGCCTCCGAGTATTCCCTTTTTATAAGGGCACCTCTCATATTCAATTAGGGGCCACTCTAATCACCTCATTTTAAACTGATTACTCTTGTGAAAACATGATCTCTAAATCCAGTTCCCTTTAGCGTTGCGACAGGTTAGAACTTCACCATCTGAATTGGGGGCAGGGGACACAATGCAACCCATAATCCCATAAATAATGAACCCCATCTAGTTCAGTCCCCATGGACTCTGACCTGGAGAACACTGGAGTGCTCTGTGGACCACAACACAGGAGGCCTGGGGCCATGGCTGCTCTGCCTCTAATTTACAGTGTGACTCACGAGGTTTATGAGGGCTCTTTCCGTTCTGTAGAGAGAGGGTTGGGTGGTGTTCTCTCACTTTTCTCAGTTCCAGTCTTCTAGGTCTCTGGACCTCCTTCTCTGAGTTCTCTTGCATTGGTTAAGAGCACTACATTTATGCTTCTGGCTTGTAGTGACATGAGCTGGGCCAGCGTCTGCCCTAACGGAATTGCAATCACTGATCACAGAGTGAGAGGAAGCACAGATTAATGCTTTTACTTGAACTCTCAAGAATTCTCACGTGGCCTTCTGGTTTAGTGGATGTTGGATAAGTTCACAGATGTGCGATCATTCTCCTCCACACTCTTTGTGCTGATAGGCATTGTCAAAAGCGGAACCTCTGCAGTCTGACTGTACCTGGGATAGGTTAGTCTAAGTGGACCCGACTATCTGAAGTGGTGTCTCGGGGCCAAGACTCTATTGGAGTAGGGCCGCGTCAATCTCTCTAAGTCCTTACAACCTCGTCATTTCTCTTCTCTGAGCCTCGGATTTCTTTTTTTTATAAGAAGCCCCTTCTTCCCCCTTATTAGAATGTGAAGAATAATGAGCAAAGGGCTTTGTGGGTAGACAGACAAGTTGCCTCCATTTATTTGCTTGGGGTGATAATTAAAAACATTTCCTGGGTACTCTCAAAAATGGGGTTCGCATAATAAATTATATAATAACCTTATAAAATAATATGTGAAAGAATTCTTGATTTTTTTTGGAGAGGTTTTTTTGCTATAGGGTGCGTACACTCGCCAGAGAGACAGAGAGAGACAGAGAGACAGAAAGTGAGAAATCACTCCCCATGCTGCAATCCCTTCTCTTCCATTCTTCTCTCAGGATCTTGGGCACACACACACGCACACATGCGCAGCCTGAGTTTAAGCCTGAGTTTAACCAATAACTGGAACTCTGGGACTCGAACTGCAGTCACCTACATGGGAGTCCAGTGACATAGCCATTACACCAACCACTGGTCCCAGAATTCTTGATTTTTATCATTCATGTCACTATGTAGATTATCTTAAATGCTGGTTTCTAGGACCAGCAAATGGTTTAATGGTTACATCGCGGGACTCTCGCATAGTCAACTGTGGTTTGAGCCCCACATCCAGCAGCTTAAAACTCACACCGGGCACGTGTGAGTGCATTCCCAAAATCCTGAGAGGAGAATGGAGGAGAAAGGACTGAGACGTGGCCATCCCCCTCGGGGCGTGATTTCTCACTTTCTGTCTCTCTGTGTCTCTGGTGTGAGCACACGTGCCCTATAGCAAAAATCTCTCTTAAAAAATTCTGATTTCTTTAATAGTCTCAGTTAATAAGAAATGAGACTTCTTTTGCTCACTTGTAAGGACAGAACAACGACCTCAGTATGAGCTCTACACCCATCAGCACTCACATGGCGATGCTGTGGGCCACAGTGCACCCTAGGTGGGCCCTGTTGCTATTGTCCCAGGACTGCCCCAGGTCTGGCCGCTGCTCAGCCTGGCCACAACCTGACCACAAATTCACCTGATTTGTCCCTAACACTGTCCCTAGGACTGTCTACAGAGGGATGGCAGTTTCTGTGGTCCCCATTTCCCCCTGAAGACAAGTGCTAAGGCCTTGTCCCTTGTCCATGTTTAGGGTGAAAGCGCTGATCGTGTTGGCAAACAGATGATGATAGGAAGAATGAGAGCATGTGGAGACTGCGAAGATTAAGGGAGGATGCAGTGTTCTCTCTGCGGCCTTAGTCCCTTCCCTACCCCGTGCTGTGGCCGTAACTGCCAACCCAGGGTGCTTCTGTCCTCTGTCGCTGTGCTGAGGTGCCCCTTCTTCAGGGCCCCTTTCTCTTTGGGAAAAAGAATGTTTGCAACAAAGTCTTGTCTCTCAGCTAAGGTTGAATAATAGGCTATGTCCTTTCCTTGAAGGAGCAGTCTGTGTATTTGAGCTATCCAGACCAGAGAACACTCATTTGGCAAGAACTTCTATTCCTCTCACTGCATATTTTTATTACTGGTATCATTCCATGTTTTAGCAGTGGAGAGCAACTTAGAGATCACAGAATGTACTGCCCTCGTCTCCTCTGTGCAGTTGAAGACAATCACGCTCAGAGATGGATAACTGTCCTTTAACGACCGAGCGCTGGGCTCAGGTGGGTGTCTAGGCCCAAATGTCTTCCTAACACACTTTCTACAGTCATTCTTACCGCTTCTGTTTTCACGCAATGTATTGGGTGGAGTAAGTATTTGCCAAGGAATAAGGAGATTCTGGGTGGATTGCACAGTTCCTAAATATGCTTCACAAGAGCTAAGACTGGATGGCATGACCTTGCCTCTGTGGATTACGGTGGCCAGACTTCGGCATCGCTACTTCTAACATCCATGCTATTTTTATTAGTTACAAAGGAACTCACCCCAAGCAATGGTACGTAATAAATTGTCCCAAGGATAACTACTACCACATGAATTGTTCCAGGGATTAAATGAGATTGGGTATAAAAAATCCTGAGTGAAGATGTTAATCCCTGGGACTGCAAAGCTGAATGTGGGAGCAGTCACTCAGTAAGATAGGCTACTCATAAAACACCCATTGGAGTGAGCTGGACTTAAGGACTGAGTGATCTGGAAAGGTTGGTGGCTATAGTTTTCATGACTGTAGGTATTTTATTCTAGCACACAGCTAATATAGTTCTGAATCACAGCGTCTTTACTTTATTCTTGCCAATACCACAGACTTCTTTGTTGTTGCCCTTTCCTGGGCTCCTCTGGAAACATGTTGGTGCGGACATGTCATCCCAGAGAGTAATTCAGTGAGGAGAGGTGGGGCCAGCAGATGGCATGGTGGTTAAGGTGCTGAACTTTGCAGCTTGAGTTCCGAC
This sequence comes from Tupaia tana, assembly GCA_026018925.1. Lineage (NCBI taxonomy): Eukaryota > Metazoa > Chordata > Mammalia > Scandentia > Tupaiidae > Tupaia > Tupaia tana. The sequence goes on along the minus strand of JAKSZU010000020.1, from coordinate 36,967,617 downwards.
CTGGTGGCTTGAAACTCATGCCCGGTGCATGTTCATGTGTGCCCAAAATCCTAGGAGGAGATTCCCAAAGAGACTGTGGCGTGGCCATTTCCCCAAAGGGTGATTTCTCACTTTCCTGCTCACTCTCTCTGTGTCCAACAAGTGGACCCACCCTATGTTAAAAAAAACATAAAAAAAAAAAAAAAAAATCAGCGAGGAGAGGCACCTCCTTGTGCTGAGGAGGAGGCCCAGGAGGGTAGAGCCCCTGGATTTTCTCATTCCTCCAACAAAAATTTTCCACCTACTCAATTTTCTAACAAATCCTGGTTCAACACCACCTTCCCCAGTGAGAGCCTTCAATTTGAAGTGATAGCTTATTCCTCCAAAATGCTGCAGCTAGCTCTCTCTCTCTCTCTTTGTTTTTTTGTTTGTTTGTTTTTGTTTTGTTTTTTTTTGTTTGTTTTAGAGAGAGAGAGATTTTTGCTATAAGGAGTATGTGTTCACTGAAGAGACAGAGAGACAGGAAGAGACAGAGAGGGAGAAAGCGAGAAATCACCCCCCCCCCCAAGGGGAATAGCCATGCTGCAATCCCTTCTCCGTTCTCCTCTTGGGATTTAGGGCACACATGCACATGTGCCTGGCATAAGTTTTAAGCCATCAGGTTTAGGACTCAAACTGTGGTCAACTGCGTGGAAGTCCAGTGACGTAACCATTCCGCCACCTGCTGGTCCCTCAGCTGTACTTCTCTTATGCACGCCTGTTACTGCCTTTGTATTATGCTCTAATCTATGCCTGTGTGTGTCTTTCCAAGCATACCTCACACAGAATCTGGCACACAGTAGGAACTCCTGAACTGTACACTGAAATTGAGATGCGCAGGGCGCTCAGTGTGTCAAGGCCAGCCCTCTGCTCCTGGTGGAACAGTTCCCACTCTTCTCACTAATGGCAAGGGTTCTCACCTTCTATCTGGGACCTGAGCTGAGTATTTCTGTGGCCCCAGTGGATTCCGTAGCTCAGAAACGGAAACGCTTATGGAAATTTACACAAATTGGTTAATAAAAAGGACAAAAATAAGTCCACACAGCCTTCTCTTCCTGTGCTCTTTTTCTGTTAAAGAAACTAGTTTGTGTTATCACTTCAACAGTTTGGTAAACAGCGGAGCCTTCTCCCTGATCTGTCCTCTTGTGCTTGCAGTGGTAAAATGCGATGATTAGTCATGGGTAAAAGCTGTGTGCATCTTTCCAAGCTGCTTGGCAATATGTATGCAGGAATTTGAGGTAAACAGAAGTGAGTGAATGGAGATCAACTTAGAATGAATTATTATTTTGTTTGTTTGTTTTTGCTGTAGGGCATGTGTGCTCATTGGAAAGACAGAGAGAGACAGTGTGAGAGAAAATGAGAAATCACCCCCCTGGGGGGATGAACACACCACAGTCCCTTTTCCTCTTTTCTCCTGCTGGGATTTTGGGTACACACACACACACACACACACACACACACACACGTGCCCAGTGTGATTTTCAAGCCACCAGGTCCAAGACTCAAACCATGGCCAGCCACGTGGGAATCCAGCACTTTAACCAATACTGGTCACCTATTGGTTCTTAGAATGATCATTTTAATATGTGTTCAATGACAGAATTTTCAGGACAGTGCATACCAACTTTTTTAAAAAAGAACGTACTGACACTACTTATTTATGATAGTACTAGGACCTTACTTAAAAAAAAAAAAAAAAAAAAAAAAAAAAAACTTTATTAGAAAAAAAACCCAAAAAACAAACAAATAAACAAAAAACAGAGTTGCCCTGAAAGCAGTTCATCTGGGAGGTTAACTATTGGAGGGGTGGCCTCTCTTTGTCACTCTCTCACACCATCCCAGGCCCTCCTCCTCACACCTGGAGGGGCTCTATGGAACACACACACCCTGCAGTATTCCCTGCTGTTATCAAACTCCTGCAGTTTATTTTAGGAGGTCCGTGGACTGGAAGTCGAGAGCTAGGTTTTAGCTCTGGCATAGGCATTTAATCGGCTGTGATGCTGAGTAAGCCAAACCCTCCCGCCAGGCCTCAGTTTATCAGTGAAGATGAAGGAGTTTATCTGCACATGCTCTTTGCTGTCATGCTCTGAAAGCCTGATTGTTTTATTTCAGTCTAGGCTATAAAAGTCATTGAGTCCTCTAAAATTAACCTAAAAATTGCATGATTTTGGAAATAATCATGGGCTTGGTTTGCTTGTAATTTCTTAGATGATGTTGGATTTTTTTTTTTAACCAAAATACACAAGATGCTTTGGTAAATTCCTCCACTTCACAAGAGCCTTCAGCTTCTCCCCTAAGGACAGGAGTGTTTCTGGTGTGTAAAGTGCTGCCTCATTCATCACATCGTGTGGTCTTTATAGAAAGCGTTTGAGGTACCATGTAGGACATTTTATGTCCATCTTACAATGGAAGAAGGGGCTGAGGCACCTGGACTAGGCCAAAGACCCAGCTGACAAGTGGTGAATAGCCATCTATTCCTACATCATTTTCCAGTGTTTCTACTGAAATTGGGTTAACTTTTGACTGCTGGGAAATTGGTAATTGGAGAACATAACCAGTGTAGAGAATTTCCATTGAAAGCCCCACTAACATTTTGTTTTTATTCATTGATTTCTTTGGATCCTGTTTTCCTAATCCAGAAGGAATGGTTAACAGGATACACTCTCTAAAGGTTCTCTTAACAGCTCACCTGATCTTTCGACCACCACTCTATCTCCTGCAATGTGTCTTACACTCTACTACTAGAGATATTTTTCCCTAACCACAAAAATAACCACATCACTCCCTTTTAATGCTTTCCTATGTCTTCTTGGAAACTCTGCAAGGTAATCAAAATTCCTTTAGCTATTACATAAATCCATTCATAATCTGGTATTGATCTCCACCAGTGGCTTCTTATCTTTCTATGCCCTTCGTTTATTTATTCAAAACCTATATTAACACTCATGACATTCCAGTTTCCATGCTAGAATGAAGAGAAGTGAGGTAGACCTAGGTGATGCTCTGTCTGAATTACCATGTACGATCCAGCTTCATCCATGTCAGGAGTTTGACTGTTCAGCCCAGATTGCCCTCCCACTTCATCCATCCTCCCTGTACCTGGAAAATGTCCTCTCATCTTCAGAACACAATCTCTGTGACCTCTACGAAGACTTTTTTTGAGTCTAAAGAAGAATGGAACTACACTATCCATTAGATACCTGTCGAATTTGTATACAATTGCATCGTGACATAAATAATGCTGTAACTACTTGCATTGTGTACTAGGTTGATGACTCCCTGAAAATAGAGAACTCAAGAAACATGTATTCAGTGCCTTAACATTTTTGGAATCAAAGTACTTCACAATTAGCAAACCTCTGCCCAGGAACACGAGTCTATTTATTGTGCTTACATATTTTTAAGAATATCTTCTTATACATATATCCTAATAAACACATATATATCATATAATGATCTTTTTTATTACATGTCACTTATATTATATACAATATCATTATTATCATTTTAAACACATATTATATAAGATCGTTTATATAAATTTCATGGTAACCACACAGCAAAAATTCTCAGAAGATACATAAAAGATGAAAAGAAAGAAATCAAGGCATACCACCACAGACGGTCAAATCACACAGTCACACAGGAGGACAGCAAGAAAGGGAGAGGGGGGCAAGGATGTACAAATTACCCAGAAAAACAATGAAGAAAATGGCAATGGTAAGTCCTTACCTATCAATAATTACTTTGAATACAGATGTGTTCATTTCTCCACTCAAAAGACATAGAATGGCTGAACAAATTTAAAAAAAAAAAAACAACCTAACTATATGTTGCCTACAAGAAACATTCTAAGTACACACAGAGACTGAAAGAGGAGAAATTGAAAAAGATATTTCATGGAAATGGAAATAAAAATATAGCAGGAGTAGCTATACTTATATCAGAAAAATAAAATGATTTACAAAAAGGACAAAGAAGATCGTCATATAGATACAAATGGTTCAATTCATCAAGAAGTTATAACAATGATATCTGTATGGACCCAACATTGGAGCTCCTAAATATATAAATATATAAAACAAATATCAATATATATACATATGAAAAGAGAGAGATTCCTGTGTAGTAATAGTGGGAGGCTTTAGTACCCCACTCTAACACTGGACAGATCGTCTAGGTGGAAGTCAATGAGGAAACATCAGACTTGACATTTCAGACTAAATGGACCTAACACATTCTTAAAACATTCAATCTGAGGTCATAAAACACGTTTTTTTCTAAGTGCACATGGAACACTATCCAGTATAGGGTACATGTATGTCACAGAGCAAATCTTAAAAAATTTAAGATTAAAATCATAGCAAATAATTTTTATGATCAAAATGGCATGGAACTAGGAATTAATAACACAAGGAATCTTGTAAAACTCATAAGATAGATGGGAATTGAACAACATAGTAATTAAGGGGTCAAGGAAAAACTGAAAAGAAAATTTTAAAGGCATCTCAAGACAAATGAAAAAAGGAAACACAACATGCCAAAACATATGGGATACAATGAAAACAGTCCTGAGAGAAGTTAGTAACAAAAATATCGACATCAAAAAAAGAAAAACAAACAAAAAAACCTAAAAATCTCTTGTTACACTTCAAGGTACTAAAAAATGAAAGTAAGCTCAAACTTACCAGAAGGAAGGAAATAACAATAATCAGAGTAGGAATAAATGTAATAGAGGCTAGAAAAAAACAATAGAAAAATTTAGCAAAACTTAAAGTTGACTTTCTGGAAAACAAAAGTGGCAAACCTGTAGCTAGACTAAGAAAAAAGTAAAGAGTCAAAAAACAAAGTCAGGAACAAAAGAGGAGACATAACTGATATCTCAGAAGTACAGAGGATCCTAGGAGGCTACTATGAATACACAAACAAAATGGATAACCTAGAAGAAATGGTTGAGTTCCTAGAACATGCAACCTGCCAAGGCTGGGCTATCTTCAAAATTCCAGCCACCACTTCTACAGAGTTTGAGAAATGTGGGAGCATTTGTATGCTTCCTATTCATAGACCCAGAATTGGCTTTCTCACTGGTTGCTGATAGGAATTGGAGAAGCTTACGTGGCTACTCTGACCCTCTGGGGTTTCCTATTTATTATGAGGGATTCATTACCTGCCTTCCTGTCTAATAAGGTTATAAGGAGCCTGTGAAAATGCTAGGTTAATTGCGAAGCACAGGACGCATGGATGTCTCCATCATTGTAGGATCTATATGTATGGGCAAAATGAAATCTTTTTTTTTAATTTAATTTTTTGAGAGGTTTTTGCTATAGGGCACATGAGCTCGCCAGATAGAGAGAGACAGAGAGACAGAAAGTGAGAAATCACCCCCCAGGGGGGATGGCCACATGCAATCCCTTCTCCTCCATTCTCCTCTCGGGATCTTGGGCACGCACGCACACATGCCCGGAGTGAGTTTAAGCCACTGGGTCCGGGACATGAACCGTGGTCAACTACGTGGGAGTCCAGCGACATAGCCATTATGCCAACTGCTGGTCCCGGCAAAATGAAATCTTAGGAAACAAGCTGGAAGGATTTTTTTTCCCCCTTCTTTAGCATCTCTTCTGTCAAAAATATGTATTGATTGCAGCTGAAAGGAAACTCATTCTGAAAGGGAAAATAATGTTGAATAGGAGTTAGAGCCTGTTTAATACTCAACAGCTTGAACACATTTCTTTACATTTCACAGAGATAATCATTTAGCTTCTAAGTGGACTCTGACATGAGAGCCTACGTACTCAGGGACCTATGAATCGCAGAAAGACTACCCTCAGGGCAGTGACAGGAAGAGGCACATGGGATTGGACCAGAGTGTTTGGCCGTGGTCCTTATCTGCCTAAGGCTTGATGGGTTTCAGAGGCCAATTCTTGGCATGTGAGACCAGAGTACAATCTATGTACAGGCCTTGGATTTCACTTATGGGGACCCTACTGTGTGCTGCAGTCTGTAGTGCATGCTTTGGCAAAAGTATTATATTTGGTCATCAGAACGAATCTGTGAGGAGAATACTATTAGATCATTAATACAGTAAATGAAACCTGATGCTCAGAGTGAGAATGTGACATTCCCTAAACTGCAGTTACGCTCAGGTCTAATTCTAAGCCTAGCACTCTTTTCGTTTTATAGACACCCTACCCACTCTCCCATCCGCCTGGCCACACAGCATGGATCAGGGACCGTGCATTTACACCGTATTTCCATGCGGGTCACTTTCCTCGGTTGCTACTTGCTCTCTCCCCAATATTTCCAGGACACACTTGTGTGTTGTTTCTGTGTCTGTTTCCATGGCATGTCTGAAAAGAACACTAAATAAGACCAAAACTCTGGTCTGTCATCTTCGCCAATGAACTTCGTTACCTCAAGCCCTAAAAGAGAAGGGGTTTCCTCTAGTAGAGCTAGTTGGTGGTAGAATCCAGAGGAGGACTATGGTTTCCTGAGAACCAGTTTCCTAATGTTATTTGGAGATAAAAAGTATTAAAGGGATGAGTATTTGTGCATTTGTTGAGGTCATTACTTAATTAAAAGCTGTAATTATGATTTATTTCTCCAGGTGGTCAATAAAATTCTTACTATAAAATAAGATAAAGAGAAAATGTAAAGAACTCAAGGAATTACCAGCCCTGTTCCTCCTTGGTTTGGATGGTGGGAGGTTGAATCTTCAAATGTCATTCATTTTGCATGCTGGAATGAAGATTGATTACATTTTGTGAACATGGTAATCTCAGACTTTGGTCACTCAGCTCAGGAAATATTTTCTTTATTTGCTTGATTGTTACTTCTATTTTGTAGTTAAGATTCATTCTTGGGGCCAGTAGATGGCATGGTGGTTAAAGGTGCTGGACTCCCACATGGCCTACCGCAGTTCAAGTCCTGGACCTGGTGGCTTGCTATCTTAGTTCCCCCTCTCTCTTTCTCTGTCCATTTCTGATCAAACTGGAAAATAATAATAGTAATAAATGAAGTTACATAAAATAATTCTTTTAAGAAAAGATTCATTCTTGAGAGATAAAAACTACTTGTGAGGATAAATCCACAGTCTTTCATCTTACCTTTCATATTTATTTATCTTTTTTTATTTTTATAATTTCTTTTTTATGTCAATGATTTAATTACTTTATAGTGCCAATTTTGTTCTTTTCCACTTCCAATGTAGAATTAATTTGGCTATCCTTAACTTGCTGTTCTCAGCTAGGTTCCTTAACAATTTCAGAGTGCCTTTCTGTAAATTATCTTTTTAGCTCATCATTCACCCTTTATCCTCAGTCCACTACTTTATGTATTTGCTTGTGACAACTGAGCACACATTCCCAGATTTTTCTTTTTCTTTTTTAAACATGCTAAATCCTTTTTTTAAAAAATAATTGAGGGACCAGCAGTTGGCTTAATAGCTATGTTGCTGGACTCCCACGTAGTCAGCAGCAGTTTGAGTCCCAGACCCGGTGGCTTAAACTCACGCCAGGCACATGTGTGTGTGTGTGCCCAAGATCCCGAGAGGAGAATGGAGGAGAAGGGATTGCAGCGTGGCCATCCCCCATGGTGGGGGGGGGTGATTTTTCTCGCTTTCTATCTCTGAAGTGCACATGCCCTATAGCAAAAACCTCTCCAAAAAAATTAAAAATAAAAATAAATAAATAATAATTGAAAAAACTACCTATTTTTTTCTACTGCAATTTCAAAGCAACTTTACCTCATTCCAATTTTGTAGCATGGCCCCTACCTGTACTGTTTTGTTGTGAGAGTTGCTGCTTGCTGTTGATTTTTCCTGTTTCTTCTCTTTGAACATGGATCTACCCCTGGATCCATGCTTTTTTTTTCGTTCTTTCTTTTTTCTTTCTTTTCTTTTCTTTTTTTTTTTTTTTTTTTTTTGAGACGTTTTTGCTATAGGGCACATGCGGTCGCCAGAAAGACAGAGAGAGACAGAGAGATAGCAAGCAAGAAATCACCCCCCGGGGGGATGGCCATGCCGCAATCCCTTCTCCATTCTCCTCTCAGGATCTTGGGCACACACACACATGTGCCTGGCATGAGTTTAAGCCACTGGGTCCAGTACTTGAACTGCGGTGGGCTACATGGGAGTCCAGCGACATAGCCGTTACACCAACTGCTGGTCCCCTGTGTTTTCTAAAAGCTAGGCTTCTGTGTTTTCCCTTATTCTCCAATAATTTCAAAGTGAGTATAGTAAATTGGTGCAAATCTCCTCAGTTTCAGTAGGTCAGTCACTATTACTGTGCTTAAGTAAGGACATATCTTCTAATGCTTCATACTTTGGCTGTGAAAAGATAATAATTTTTAGCCCATTGGTGATCTGAAACAACTCTTAAAATTTATTTTTGATTTATTATTTTTAAAAAAATGTGCTTTAGGGTACATGTGCTTGCTGGAGATAGAGAAAGAGAGAGAAAGAGAAATCTCCCCCTACAGGGGCTGTCCATACCACAGTCCCTTCTCTTCCAATTGCCTCTTGGGATTTGGGGAACACATGCACACGTGCCTGGCATATTTTTCAAGCCCCTGGGCCAGGTCTCAAACAGTTCAGTAGGCCACGTGGGATCCAGCTGCCTTACCCACCATGCCACCTCTGGCTCAAAACAACCCTTACCGAACAACAATTCTCCTTTTTTCCCCCCCAAAAAACAGGGCCTACAACTGTCAGGGCTCTCCCTGTCTTATTTGTTGCCCACAACTTTGCTCCTTGTGGGTTTTCTGTATCGTGGGAATTCATTTTCATACAGAGGAACCCACTAATGCTGCTTTAGGGAAGGAACAACATCAGACGGGAGAGAGAAATCATCTTGGATGGCTTAGAAAACCATTTTCTTGTACACTCGGGAGGTCGATATTAGATTTCTGGTTTCTGCATCTCTGAAATGGAGCTGCAGGGGGGAGTTCCTGATGGCTTCCGCTGCTTTTCTAGCCCTGTCTGTACACACCAGCTGAGGATGAGGCTCCGTGCTCACCCCATACAATAAGTACTGATTTCTTCCAGGTGCTGAAAACTTGGTGCTAGACGTTATTAGCTTCTATTGCTATTGTGGTGTCAGGCCATTTTTGAAATTTGTATGTATTTTAATGGGACGTTGAAGGAGAAAGTGAAATTCTATAAGGTGTATTGACACTTCATTTGTGTACTGCCACAAATACCTTTGGTAGCTACTCGGTTGGTTTTTCTATGTAACAATGCATCATGACTTTTCTGACAACCTAATGTAATTTCCTGGAGTCATTTTAGAAGAAGAGGAGAGGAGAGGAGAGGAGAGGGGAGGGGAGGGGAGGGGAAGGGAGGGGAGGGGAGGGGAGGAGACAGAAAAAGAGGAGAGGAAAGGAGAAGAAAGAAGAGGGACGAGGGCAGAGAAGCACACTTGTCCTCCCATGGAAACCCAGCAGGAACACTGCGAACAGCAGCCCCATGCTGACCTTCAAGCCTAGTTTGTCCTGTTCCGTGGTCCAGTCAGGGCACACGGGGAAGCAGTTCAGCCTCCTGGTTATGCCGCCTAACCCTGGAAGGCGGGGGCCACGCGGGATCCAGCTGCCTTAACTGCCATGGCTGCGCAAAGGGCCTAGCACCTGGGTTTCCAGAATTACCGAATTATGGTCTCTTTAGAGCAAATACAGAGTCTATAAAGGTTTCAAGGGAAAATTCAGTCACCTTTTCAGTCACTGTATCTTCAGCCTTTAATTGCATAACTATTTTGATATGTAGCCAATGAATTTTTTTTTTATCTTAACTGCAATGATAATTTCATACTAAATCTGCCACTGGAGAAATAAATTATTTTCATTGAAAAGCTAAGTTACATAAAGCTATGATTGAAAAGAAAAGCAGAATTTATATCTCTTCTCCAGCGAACTCTTTATTTGCCAAATAAGCCAAGTGCCCTGCTTTCTGGGGTGCAGCTGACATACTCTAAAATTCCGTTTACTGCTTAGCACGCTCCGAACTCTGCTTGGCTCTGCTGTGCATGACAAGCTTAGTGCAAAGGCTGCAGCTTGCCCGGCCTCACCACGTCGTGACAGAGTGGAATAAAGTGCTGGTAGCAGCACTTGGGTACCCAAGGGAACATTCTTGCAAACCAGCAGCTGATCTTGAGTTCAGAGAGGCAAGTGGGGAGCCCCAGAAGCAGCGCACACACTGCCATGCCCAGTTCTGGGTACCTGACCACGGGCAGTTTCAGTGTCCGCTTTCAGCCTGCCGAGGCACGGGTCCAGCTTATCACCTTTTTTGTTTACATGAAACTGTACAGAAAATACATGGAAATAGTATTTTTTTTAAAAAACCGGAATGGTGGATTATTTAGCAGATCTTTCATGGGTTTTCTGCAATTTTGAAAATCACTGATGCATCCTATCGTAGTTTGCCCCAGTGAAAGCTCACGGCATCTCCGTGAGTGCGCCATTAGGCACCTGCCGTGGCGAAGCACTGAGAAGGGTTCTTTCCAGCCTCCAAAGCAGCAATAAGAGAGCGAGGAAAAGGCCCACAGTGGTCCCACGGGCCTCATGGAGAAGCATAGTGTTCCCCCAGAGTACAAAGTTTTAGAAACTTCATTTTATTTTGCCACTTTTATTACTTTTGAGATATTTCATTAACATTTTGAGCCTTTTCCCATTTCAAAAAGGGGAGCTGAATATTTAAGAACGAAAAGCCTTGCTTGGCCACTTCTAGGAAACGTGGCATATCGATACATTTGGGTTCAAGTATGAGCGCGTGTATTTAGCTTGGTGAAAGCATAACCGAACGTCCCATTGCAATATAGCCAAATGCTAAATTTTCTAAAAAATGTCCATTTTGTAATACCTCATGAGTCTGAAGCTCATGGATCCAGAAAACTCAGCTAGCTGGAACTCAGCTGCGAGCCAGGAAGTAAGCCAAAAGGAATTTGGAGCAGATAAAATTGACACTCTAAAGCTTACCCCATGCCGGTACCGCTGGCTTCCCACCTCCCTCCCTTTTCCACACACTGTGGATGATTCTTTTCGGGTCTTGTCTTGGACAAATAGTACTGATGGTCTCTTTTTACACACACACACACACACACACACACATTTTAATCCCATGAAAGACGGGAAGCATTTGAAATTAGGCACAGTAACTACAGTTACATGAGGCAGTTTCAACTCTGCCAGAAAAGACAGAGAAAGAAAAATGATAAAAATCAGACAGGAAAACATTGGGGCCATCTAGTGAAGAGACAGTAAGTTCTGCACATTTTTTCCCCTGTGGATCCAAAGGACACTGCATATAGGATAGTGTAGCTATTCATCACAACCGTACTGACAGGTTAAAGGAAGATTACATTACGTTCACCGTGGCATATCAAATACCGTGCAGACACGTCGGATGTATCAGGAAGCATATTCTGTGCAAAGGACCAAGGAAGCGTGTCAGCTCACTACCGAGCTTCCGTCTACGGAACAGCAACCGTTTCGTGAGTACACGCCGAGCTTCACGTGCCTGGTACTCACTGAACTCCTCTGTTGTACAAATCGGCTCAATCATCAATTGGTCTATTTGTTTTTAAAAAAAATCCTATTTAAGTAGTGTTTTAAAACGTAGTTTCATGTAAAAAGAAAAATAAGCGTCATGACCTTGGACATAGGACTTGACTCTCAAGCCTTAGAGTGCTCTTCTATAAAATGATGATTACAACACCTACTCTCAAGAGTGTGCTGAGAACCCAGTCAGATTATCTCTGTGAAGGTTTTCACGTCGTGCCTGCCTAATACTGTGGATTAAATAATTATAGGCTACTATTCACTTCAAGCCTTCTGTGAGAAGGAAGTACCTGGAAGCTGAGTAGTGCCAAGGATTACAGACTACCTGTCACACATTTAGGATCCGACACGGGTAGGTGTTTTTTTGTTGAATACTCTGAAAAAATATTACACGAACTAAAAGCCCATCAGCACTGGGGAGATTATGCCGTAACTCTCCTGAAGTAGCTGACACTTGCTGGATTTTGTGTGGAATGAGCCTCTGTTTTGGGGATGGGGCCTGCCCTGTGCCTCTCAGAATGGTTGGCGAGCAGCACCTTGGCCTCTAACCACTAGATGCCAGTCGCACCTCCCTCCGATACCAGTTGTAATGACCTGAAATGGCTCTAGACATTGCCAAATGTTTCCGGGGGGGTGTGTGTGTGGGGGGGTAAAATCCAGTTTGGCTGACTGGAACCACTGTGCTATAGAGAAACAAGTGTGCAAATATAGAATGTAGAATTCTGTAAAGTAGTTCATGCTCAGAGTTTTAAAGTTCTTGTTGCCTGAGGGCTGGCTCCATAGTCTAGTGACTGAGGAAGCTGGATCCCACATGCCAACCACAATTGGAGTCCTGGCTCCAGCGGCTTGGAAAATACTCCCAGCATATGTGTGTGTGTGTGTGTGTGTGTGTGTGTGTGTGTGTATGTGACGTGACCTGCGTCCTGACAGAACGGAGAAAGGGAGGGAAGGGATCACAGTGTGATCGCATTCTCTGGAGTGGTGCCTTTTCACTCTCCCTCTATCTAGCAATTTAAAAAAGTGATTTTTGTTGCCTTATGTTATGAATCTTTGACATGTACCTGCTTTATTGCCATGACCTGTGTGCATTTCCCCCTTACAATGCAGGTGTTCTTTGGTGACAATTACAGGAGAGTGAGAAAGCACTGAGATGAAACAGTGTCTCATGCCATCTTTTGGGAATGAGGCTTCTCAAGTGAGCTTCAGCCACTGTTTTCTGGATGGCTTTAAATTAATCAGCATACATTGAGTGTATGCCCATTTAAAGAGTCCTCTGCCAGATATTGCAAGGAATAGAATTTTCTTTTTTTCGGAACCACCTGGAGAAGGGAATTTTGTTTCTGATGTGCAGCATTGCTTTTCCGGGTTCACCTCTGGGGGTGGGGCTAGTTCTGCTGCCCCTTCACGTCCAGGCAGCTTGTCGCTCACCCTGGCTTCTTCGCCCTTTTGCTCTAAGTCCTCATGTCTTGATCGACCTCTCCGCCCTGCACCCCCACTCTTGCATCATTATGCAGGGTTTCAAACATCATCATCTTCTTTCTGGCATGACTCAGACTCCTGATAAGTTCCATTTCTGGCTGCCTAATTTAGGGAAGATCATCTTCTTTTAGCCTACATTAGCATGGAACGCTGGTCCATCTATTACTCAGCTGGTCTTCGATTTTAAAATTTAGTCGTAATCAACATTTTCTGGCTCTTTATCCTGCCCATATTTGAGGGGATTTTTTTAGTTTTGATTACATGGGCCAGTTAATAACTGAAATGAGAAATAGTAGTGATGAACTAAATAGCATTATTTTCCTCTTAACACAGAACTTAAGAAGCTTGTATGGTGATACTATGACGTCAGCAGCCTCTCAGTTTTTCTCTGCTCTTGATAGTGTGCAGCTTTCATCCTCAAGGTCAATTCGCAGTCAAAAAGATGTCCATCTGTCCAGTGCAGCTCCAGCCACCACACTGGAGTTTTAGGCATAGAGATGTAGAAAAAGAGAAGAGTGAAAGGAGCGCGCATCAGTGCAATGCTTTCTCTATTCCCTAAGTTCCTCTCAAAATTATTCTGCTTCAATTTTAAGGCACCTACAAGGTGGCTGGGCTATGTAGCTGGGCACATTGTTGTTGACAGGACTATAGAGACTGTGTTCATGAAGAGGAAGAGGAAGTCGGTATTGACTAGGCAAGAAGTGTTTCTGGAGAGGAATTTGCATCATACATGAAATGGAATTTCAGAGCTACTTTATACTCTATAAAGCCAAGATTTCTTATTATATTCATACTGAGTTATTCCTTATATTTTTTCCTTGTGCTTAAGTACAGAGTTGGAAAGATGATTTCTTTAATCCACCCTATGAAACAAGGTAGAAAATGTAGCATTCCTCTAAAAAGTGAAAGATGTAGCCATTCCATCTAGTTAATTATTTGTTTTCTTCACTGATCCATCCAAAATGTCTTATTAGTTGTGGGTTTCTATGCACAGCCAGTGTTAATCAGAAAAGCAGAGAAGCATTATAAGGGCAATCTGTCTTATGGATATGAAATTCAAGGAAAGACTTTTGTTTTTTTTCTTAAATTTTTCCAGAGAGCACATGTGCTTGTGAGAAAGAGAGAGAGAGACAGAGAGAGAGAGAGAGAGAGAGAGAGAGAAAGCATTCTTCGTGGGCAATAGTTGTACCACAATCCCTTCTCTCTCTTTTCTGCCCTTTGAGACCTTGGGCATGTTAGCACATGTGCCGGGTGTATTTCCCAAGCCACTGGATCCAGGACTTGAACTGCATAGTTGGTCATATGGAATGCACTGCCCTAAACACCACAGCAATGGGCTGGCTCCAGTATAGTTCTGATGTGAAAGGGAGGGACTGCTATGCAGGTGTGTCTAATCGTGGGGAAGGGGTGTGCTATGTTCAAGAAGCCTCTGTTCTACTCCAGTCTGATCATTTTCTGGCCCTCTTTCCTCAATCACTCTAAGGTTTTGTTTCTCAAAAGCTTTCTCGAGATGTGTTGAATGCTCTCCTATGGCAAGATCCTGTAGAAGGACTGAGCTATTGTGTACTTTAAATGAAATACCTTTTAGAAAAGCATATAGAAATTCAAAATGCTACTGTGTTGCTGATACAAAATGTATTATTTTTATTATAGAGATGCAGGTAAAATTTTAGCCATTCTTCTTGGCAACAAATAAATTCTGCTTCTCCAAAAATCCTAGTAGCAATCAATTATCTCAAAAAAAAAAAAAAAAGTCCTCCTTGCCTTTTGGTATTTTAACTGTATTACTCATCACTACTGGTTAGGGAGAAGCTAAGAAGCACAGCTAGATAATCAGCAGTTTACTCCTAGCCCTCTTCCTTGCCCTGCAAACTCCCACTAAGCACTGGATTCCTTTGTGCCCACTTCCAAGTCTCGATTTCCTAAGTGGCACACCTTATTCCTTTTATCTTTTTTCAATGACAGAATGCTGAGGTCCTTCATATCTCTGTGATGCATCATTAAATATTTGTAAAGTCCAGGTGGCACTACCACTTTAAGAAACTCAAAATGAGGAATAGATATTGAAATGAAAGAATTGTATTTATTTAATTTAGTTTAATGAAAATTTGATCCATTGTCTTTTTCTTAATTAGAAATGATTTGCATCAGGGCTTTCTTATGGGGCATGCAGGAACTAATTAGAATATTTTTAATAATATAGATCTGTGCCGTGTTCTCAGAAGGCCTCAAAACTCCGTAAGAGAGAACTAATTCCTGGGCCCATATTGTCTAAGAGGAGATCGTATCAGGCTGAGGGACGAGTAGCATTGGAGCCTGGCTCTCACGGGTTTTGATACGCAGGGAAAGTGAATCCAGGTGGGCCTTTGAAGAAGAAGCCACTAAGGTGGAGACCAGGGAAATTCTCGTGGATGACTGAGAAAAAGTGAGAACATTTTTAACAATCTAAACAAATAGACTAAACCCTTTGGAAACAGGAACTGTGACTTATGACCACCACCACACTTATCCTAGTCAAGATGATGGCATAAAGCTCGGTGATTTTTTTTTTTTTTTTTTTTTGGAGAGGTTTTTGCTATAGGGTGCGTGCACTCGCCAGACAGACAGAGAGAGACAGAGAGATAGAAAGCGAGAAATCACCCCCCAGGGGGGATGGCCACGCCGCAATCCCTTCTCCTCCATTCTCCTCTCAGGATCTTGGGCACGTACACACATGCGCCCAGTGTGAGTTTTAAGCCACCGAGTCCGGGACGCGAACCACGGTCGACTACATGGGAGTCCAGCGACATAGCCATTACACTAACTGCTGGTCCCCCAAGCTTGGTGATTATTTTTCAAGTTGAGTTGCAACCAGTTTTAAACCAGACCAAAAGAGTGCAGAGAAACAGATGTGCCCACCCTCTCTCTGTAATCCTTAGATTTTAATGTAATGTGGATGTTGCATAAAGACATTTTACAGTTTCTTTCTGTGAGTCATTCAAACTACGATGTTAGAAATGGCTAAAAGTAAATTCTGTTTCACAAAAGAAGTTAATCTCAGAGGGAAGAGGGTCTTGGATGACATCCGCTCAAATAAACAATGGATTTCGATAGTCCTGAGATGCGCAACTCTGTACCTTAACATAAATGACTAGTTTGTTCCCAAATAGTCCATTTCACTTTTTGATAGCAAGCTAGCCTCCCCTCTTTCTGCTCACCCCTGAAGACTTTAAGGATAACTCAGGTAATTTGGGGTAAAAAATGATATCTCATGGTGTAAAGGGAATAGCCGATTTAGTTGAAGTCTCTTAAGATGGTGGTTCACAAGCTTGAGTGGCTATCACAATCACCTATAGGACTTGTCAAAAAGTCCTTTACTAACATTACTGGGCCCTATCCTCAGAATTTTTGATTTGGTGGACTTGTGACCAGGGCCTGAGAATGTGTATGTCTTTTAAATTCCCAGATGATGCCAATGCTTTCAATGCACGCACTGCACTTTGAGAACTGTTCTTTAACGATAATCTGAAGCCAAACATCTTTCTGACAAAGCTTGGGGAATGGAAACATAGAGAGAATGTGAAAATACCAGAATAGAGGACCAGCAGTTGGCATAATGGCTATGTTGCTGGACTCCCATGTAGTCAACCGCAGTTCGAGTCCCAGACCTGGTGGTTTAAACTCACGCCAGGCGTGTGTGCATGCGTGCCCAAGATCCCAAGAAGGGAATTGAGGAGAAGGGATTGGGTGTGGCCATTCCCCCTGGGGGGTGATTTCTCACTTTCTGTCTCTCTGTCTCTCTCTCTCTTTCTTTCTGGTGAGCGTGCTCGCCCTATAACAAAAACCTCTCCAAATAAATAAATAAATAAAAACATACATACATACCAGAATGGGTCTGGTATTTTCTAAACAAAGATGGTGCCTGCTTGGTCTTCATCTTGTCATGCTGGCCAAAAGAGCCACCTTCTGAAATGAATATGCATGCTCACCAATTTGACCTATCAATTATCCACTTACGCTGTTCTGTTCTTTTCTTCTTCCCCCTTTTTTTTTTTTTTTTTGCTGGGTTTTTGCTATAGGGTGCAAGTACTTACTAGAGAGGGACAAAGAGACACAGAGAGAGGAAAAATGAGACTTCATCCCTTCACCCCCACCCTCCAGTGGAGGGGATGGTCACGCCATGATCCTTCCTCCTCTGGGGATTTTGGTTGTGCTTGCACACCTAAGTGGCGTGACTTTCAAGCCACCAGATCCGGGAGTCAAACTGGGGTCAGCCATGATAGAAATCAAGTGCCTTAACCACCAAAACACCTGCTGGCCTCTCTTTTATTTTATTTTCTCTTTCTCTCTTTTTTAAGTGCCAGAAGGTACATGCACTCGCCAGTTGGAAAGAGAGAGAAAGGAGGAAAGGGTGAAAGACAAAGCTTCTCCATGGTCATGCCTCAGTCCCTTCCCTCCATTTCTCCATCTCAGCAGGAATTTGGGCTCGCACACACATGTGCCTGATGTGTTTTTCAAACCACTGGGTCTGGGATTCCAACTGTGTAGGAACCATCTGAGGTTCTAAGTGGGTCGTGTGGGATTGGGCTCCCTCTGCACAGTACTTAGCCACTGTGCTATGGGCCAGATCTGTATACCGTTCTTCTCTTGATAGTGCCATGGCTTCCCTTTCTCTGCTTACCTGCTGGAACGCTTCTCACTCTTCACTGTCCAGCTGAATGCCAGAGGCACTCCGATTCTCATAAAGACAATAGGCAGTTTAGACAATGTCCTTCTATAGCTCCTTGCTTATATCTTCATCTCATACTTTGAACATTTGCCCACGTTGTATTTACAACTTTATGCATTTCAATCTCTCCTGGACATGGAGGGACTAGAAGTCCAGAGGGCAGGGTTTGGGTGAAGTTTGTTTTTTCCTGGCATTAAGGAGAGTATCTGGCACGGATAGCATCTGGCATATAGTCCTTGGATGAATAAATGAACTTTAAAAATCCTTTAAAATCTTTTCTCTTCTCACTTAGCGGCATCCTCTGCAAAAGTCATGTGACTGCTGAGCAGGGCCACATTGATACAGGATGAAACTGAATGATTGAATTCTAGCTCTCCCTATATGTCAGTTGCCAAGCCTCAGGTAGTGCCCTGAACCTTCTGTTCCCCCCCCACCCCCGCCTTTCCAATTCAAAGAATCCCAACTCTCCGAGTCAGCAGATGGCATAGCAGTTACATTGCTGGACTCCCACATGACTGACTGCAGTTCAAGTCCTGGACCTGGTGGCTTGAAAATCATGCTGTGCACGTGTGCATGCATGCCCAAGATCCTAGGAGGAGAATAGAAGAGAAGTGATTGCAGCATGGCCATCCCCCCAGGGGGGGATTTTTCACTTTCCCTCCCACTGTCTCTGTCTCTCTCTCTTTCTTTTCTGGGTGAATGTACACGCTGTAGGGCAAAAACCTTTAAAAAAAAAAAAACCCTCCTAACTCTCAGAGAACTAACAAATATTAAATGGAATACTGCACTTGAGTGCTTTGGCCAGCTATGAATCCTGTATAAATGTGACTATGATGCTGGTTGTTATAAACATATAGCAAAATTATTACATCTTCCATAATAACTCAAAGTAACACTGGTTTTAACACATTTTATTCAATAATAATACAGTAGAATCCATTTTAGGGAGGATCCATGTAAGCTACATCACCAAAAGAAAAGTTATCTGGTTTTTTGATTTTTGTTTTTTGCTTTTTTTTTTTTTTTTTTGTCTTCAAACATGAGGGGAAAAAGATGAGAGTACTGAATTGAGAAGCAAGTATATTTTTACAGTAATTGGTAGTTACCTACCAGTAACGTCACTCAACCTCCCTTATCATTTTGTTTTGAAACAGTCCCTAAATAAGTAGGATTTGAGAACTAGAAGACCCTCGGTGACATTGCTGGGCCCCTAATTTTACAGAGGAACAGCTGCAGTGTAGACAGAAACCGTCTGCCTGGATTCGGAGGGCAGATCAGCACCCAGTTCACCCCACTGAACAGCATGCCCGAAGGTGGTAACAGAAGTCCATCAATCTGAGCAGTGCTCTGTGTGCTCGTCAGTCTGGGGACTGAGTTTTTCAGCAGCCCACTGACCCAAGAAATTTGGAAGCTTTTGTATTGTGGAACTGTACCTGAATTTACTTTCTTTTTTTTTTTTTTTTTTTTTTAGCTCCCTTGTAGATATCTGTGTCTATGAATATAAAGGACAGAGATGTGCAGATTTAATCTGAAAACTCTATTTTTTGTTTTCTAGGTCATCGTGTTATTCTTAGCAACTTGAGACGTTGGAACAGAAATAAGTTTAACTTAAAATATTATTCATTGCTTAGGAGTAAATGGCCAATAAAGCCTGTTACTTACCTCTTATATTTATATTATGCATATTTTATGACTAAAAAACTATATATTTGGTTTAATGATAGGACATAATAATTGAAGTCACCATTATCCCATTAAACATGTTAATATATCACATATTATGTTATTTGGAGATTTTTTTTTTTGAGAGGGTTTTGCTATAGGGCGTGTGCACTTGCCAGAAAGACAGAAAGCAAGAAATCACCCCCAGTGGGGATGGTCATGCTGCAATCCCTTCTCCTTCATTCTCCTCTTGGGATCTTGGGCATGCACGTACACGCACCCGGCGTGAGTTTAAGCCACCGGGTCCAGGACTCGAACCGCAGTCGACTCGACTACATGGGAGTCCAGCGACATAGCCATTATGCTAACTGCTGGTCCCATTTCTCTAGAGAAATTATTTTTCAAGTGCTAATAATTCAGTCTTTGGGTCATGAATACTTTAGAATCATATAAAACTGTTAGGAAACTGTGTGCCACAAACTAATGATGCAGAGGTGAATAATACAGAGATCTTGTTTAGAGGAAACTTTCAGATTGATAAGAAAAAATGCATTTAAAAGCAAATTAGGGAAAAAAGTATTAAAACTCACTTTGTATGCTGTAATGATACACAGTGAATGAATGTCCAATAAATTTTTAAAAAATTATGACCAATGCAAAATGAGGTAAATAATAGGTAGAGGGTTGGCACACAGTCAAGGGCGTGGGTAGTTGTTTGGGTGGCTCAGGGAAGCGTATCCAGATGGGAACTGTCTTTCAGAATGAGTGGGAGTTCATCAGAAGCAGGAACTCGAGAAGGGATGGCAGTGTCAGTAGCAGAACCAGCAGGTGCAAAGCCATGGAGATGTGAAACTGTACGTACAAGGGAGTATAAGTCAGTCGAGAGGTGCGGATTTGTGTAGGTTGGTGGTAGAAACTGAGAATGAAAAAAGAGGTAGGGGCAAGTTTCTGGAAAGCTCTGCAAGGCTCGTTGAAGCATTCCAAATCCATTCTGCAAGCTAAAGGAGTTTTGAGTATGTGTCATTTGGGAGACATCTGACATGGTTAGAGTCATACTTAAATAAGGCTGGTTGTTTGTTATACTTGACGGCACCTGACTCTCATCGGCTCCTCTTCCGCATAGTCTGTAACACAGTAAAAGATGGTGTCCTACTTGCAATATGCTGGAGCGGGATCAAGTTTGCATGTTGCCAAATTATCAAAGAAAATGCATTTCCTTCAAAATCCATTTCTCCCACCCCCAAAGTTCCTAGTAAGAAAAATTTTAGGAGTAGAATAACAGAATAACCTTAGGTTGCACTTTTAAAAAAAGGCTATCCCTTATATGAAAATATTTCATGAGGGAAAGCATTAGAACGACATTTCAGTATAATTCTAATAACATATGGAACTCAGGATATTTAAGTGTGGGTGTGAGGAGTAAGAGGCGGAAACATTTGACAGACAGTAAAATGTAAGTTTTCTGTTGAAAAGAAAATGCATGTATACATTATGAAAAAATTAATTGAACTACATTAAAGTTTTAAAAACTGAATTGTCAAAGTAATCTGTGAATTAATATTTAAAGCTATTATTGATTAAGTAACAGAACTTTTATGGGGAAGTTAATCAATAATAAAATCCATAGTGCTTTGGAAAAGCCCATCTACCTGAACCCATTGGGTAGACATAGTCATTTGAGTCGCCAAATATTTATTATAGCTGCTTACTGTCGTGCGGTGTGGTCGAGGTTCTGGCTTTGAGAACTGATCCTTTGTTGATGGATAAGGAATAGAGAGATCACTTACTGGGTCACAGTAATATGTTTTTCACTGCCTGGAATACTCTCAGTTAAGTGAAATGGTGACCACTTGCAGATGTGTTGATCTGAGTTGAGATAAATGTGATTGTGCAAGATGACTCAAAAGCTTTCAGCTCTGACTCTGATTTTGTTTATTTTTAGTATAATGGAGTGACCTCTAATACTACAAGTTCCCTTTTTCCATATTCAATAACATCTATTCTATCCTCCCCTCCCCCCCAAAAGATAATAATGACATGAAATCATTCCAGAAGTATCTCTTGATATAGCTTAGAATCCATTTTGGATGTTAATCAACCCCAAGTTTGACAAAATCCCTAACTGCTTTCTGGTCCCCTGCTGTAATTTTAATCCATGAGTGGTTCTTACTCAATTGAAAATTTTATCATAAGTATAGATTATTAACCTTTCTGCAAGCATTATTTTTCCAGTAGTTATTCTTTCTATTACTCCTTTCTGACCATTTCTCCGTATTTCTCCTAAATTTTGGAGCACAGAACAGACTCATTAGTAACAGATCTTTATAAAAACAATGCACATTTCTTTAGGAGAGCCTATCTATTAGGTCATTGGGAAAGTCATGACGCATTTTTGTGTAGAAAAACACAGAAAAATATGTCATGACTTTTTAAAATTTAACTGTATTTATTTATTTATTTTAATTTGACCAAAGAGGGACAGAGAGAGAGAGAGGGAAAGTGGGAAAGCAAGCCACCAGGTTCAGGACTTGAACCATGGTTGGCCATATGGGAGTCCAGCTCCCTTAACCACTGCATCACCTGCCAGCCCCTGTCATGACTTTTCTGAAAACCTAATAGTTGGAGGATAAGGAAAATCAACAAAAGCCCCCAATTTGATGGGTTTAAAAAATAATTTGTCCACCAACGTGAGAATTGTACATTCCAAAAGAGTAATAAAAATTCTAAGTGTGCTTTGTTCCTGTAAGACCAAGGAGAGTTGATACTTGATTGTATAGTGAGGTAGACACTTATCTCGTGTACATATAGATAGCTTAGTGCCTGGATTGTCTTTATAACATAAGAACAAGCAATGGCAAAATCAAATATTTTTCAAAACTACATTACTTTTGAGGCCACTAGTTGGTTTTTATGCTGTAGACTGTGTTTGGTATGTCACATACCATTATTCACTTTCTATCTGATATTTATATACATAATTTTATCCTGTAATAATAAAAATGACATAAAGAACAGTAACAAGATGACAGACTACTGTGTCAGAGCCAAAAATGCGGGACTTGGCCCGGCAGTAAAGTAGCGTTCCGCAATGCTGCTTCCATGGAAGATCAGAGTTTGGTTCCTGGGCCAACCTGTACCTTTGGGTGCGTGTGTAGTGCCTGCGATCCTGGCTGGCGGACAAGGCTCTGGAGACCAGCACAGCGTAAGGATCCTACAGGGTCTCTCTCTCTCTTGAAAAAAAAAAAAAAAAAAAAAACTTAAAAGAAATGTACTGGACTTGACGTCAGAAGGTTTCAGTGCGAATCAACCCGGATATGCTGCTGACTAGCTGTGCGCGTCTGCACTCAGCGGCCTCCGCCCTGCCGAGCCTCATCTGTCCTCTTGTGCGATGGGGTTAACTTTTTGCTCTGATCCTTTCACAAAGTGGATGTGAGGGTCAAGTTTGTTAACTGGCATTTTAACACCTCTAAAATACTAAACTGTTTTTCTTTATGACTCTATTATGATGTATCTTTTTTATTTACGGGAGAACGTGTACACGGGCACATGAGAGCGAGAAAGAGCGAGAGAGGCGAGCACTCCGCACAGGTACTCACGTCACGCCCCTCCTCTCGTCTTCCCTCCACTGGATCTGGGACACTGGCCCCCGTGCCCAGCATGCTTCAGGCTAGCCAGGCCAGAGATCCAAATGTGGGGTCTGGCTTCTCTTAAGCAGGGCATTAGCACTATGCCATGGAGCCAGGCCTGTTTGTTTATTTTTTTTAAGTTTATTTATTTTTTATTCTAAGCGGGAGAGAGAATTGCTATTTATTTCTGGTCCCAAACAGCTTAGATTACAGGTGTGCACGTGTGCGAGCACCCAGCGTGCTTCAGGAGGTCCTGGGGTGCAAACCTAGGGCTTTTCCCGTGTGGGTCCAGTTGTGTTACTGCTGTGCCACTGCCTGGCCCCTACTTATTTATTTGTTTATGTATTTATGTATTTATTTATTTACTTTTCCTTCGGTGTTTTTCTCCCCCACCCACCACATTTTATTGATTCACTAAAGTTCTTAACTAATCTAAATACTTTCAATAGCAAATGCAGCTGACATAAACATATCTGTGAACGCACGTCTGACGTTAGGCATAGACCTCAGTGAGCAGAATGAACATACTATAAGGTAGTGCCCAGCTGAGGCTATATAGCTTACTGTGGTCACTAAGTAGGGGTTTTTTTTCCTTTAATTTCAAGAAAAGTAGTTTCAGTTTTAGTAAATCAAAATTTAAAAATGTTAAGAAAAATTCGATTATAACTGAAAGGCAGAAAAAAGGTTAGGACTCTGTTCAAAAAGGAGGTAGATAGTAAAAACTCAAAAAAACAGATATGGACAGAGCTAAAATCTAGTAACAAATGCACTGTCATTTTCTTCAGAAACACTTTTCCTCTCTCCATTCCCCCTTTTACCAAAGAGAGGCATAAACTTCCCTATTTGCAAAAACATAAGTTTAGTCTCAGTTTGGTCTGTCATTTGCACAATGTGGGTGGGCTCTCATTTATTTACTTATTGGGTTGTCAGGAAAGTCATGATGCATTTTTTGCATAAAAGAATAGAAAAATATGTCATGACTTTCCCGAGAACCTAATATTTATTTTTTTTGTTTAGTCGCATCTTACGTTCTAATAAATTTACTAAATCGATGTGATCTCCATCACGTATTCATGTGTATATAGATATATAGATACATATATGTATTTATTTTTCCTAAATGTCCACAGTAAGTGTAAAGCCATGTCCTCCAAGTTAATATCAATTTCAGGCAACCAGTCATTCTTTGGTTACTAATTACCAAGGAAAAATGGAAACATTGGTGCGTCTGCTTGTTTCTCACTCCTTCCCGAATACTTGTCATTTGAGGATTTGGGATCTTGCTAAGTCACTGGGTTTTTTCAATTAGTAATATATTAAAAGTTTAGGTCTTACCTTGGCTGTTTTCAAAATGTTGGATGGGTTTACATCCCTTTTTGCTTTCTTGACTGAAATAAACTAGTAGGTTAGCACAGGAAGAATACATTGTGTACAAAACCCATCTTCGGTTTCATTGAGAGAGATGTCATGTGAGATGCAGCCCAAATCCTCATTAAAGCTCCCGTGTATCACAGCACTGTCTTGTCTGTAATCCATCGATCTTATCATTCAGCAGAGGTGATGAGACTCCCTGCTAGTGCTTTTCCAGGGTAGTAATTGGCAGTGTTTTATAAGACACATGGATTCTGTCATTTTCATGTATTTATGTGATGGATTACTGAAAGCTTCTCCTGATTTTTTTTTTTTTTTTGGTGAAAAAAATTAATCTTACAGAACTGAGCTTCCAAAGTCATTATGCAGTACAGACATATACAGCCACAACTCATCAAAGATAATATCGGCTTCAAAAATTAACTCTGTAAAATCTTATGTAAACAAGCTGTCTAGATTTATTTAACTGCATGGAGGCTAGTAGGATGCAAAGAGGTCTCCCATGACATGTAAAAAAGCTACAATTTTAATGTCAATTTTTTTAGAGAGATTTTTGCAATAGGATGCATGTATCCACTGGAGAGACAGAGAAGAAAGGCAGAGAATGAGAAGTCACCCCCCAAGGGGGATGGCCACGCAATCCCTTCCCCTGCATTTTCCTCTTGGGATCTTTGACACGCACGTACATGTGCCAAGTGTGAGTTTTAAGCCTCTGGGTCTGGGACTCGAACCACAGTCAACTATGTGGGAGCCCAGTGATACAACCATTATGCCATTTGCTGGTCCCCATATGTCAATTTAAAAATAAATACATTTGGAAAAAAAATATCAAGCTTTGTTTATAAGTTACTCACATACCATAACGTTTATCCCTTTGAAGTGCACAACTCTGTGGTTTTTAGTATTTTCACAGAGTTGTGCATTTACTGCCTCTACCAGATTTGAGAAGATTTTCAGCACTGCAAAAGAAAACTCTATACCATTATGCAGTCCTTGGCCATTTTCCCCTCCCCCTGGTCTCTGGTAATTATTAATCTAATTTCTGTCTTTAAGGATTTGCCTATGATGATCATTTTTATTTAGATTTTTTAATTTGCCAGAGAATGCATGTGCTTGACAGAGAGAGATGCGGATGAGAAAGAGTTAGAGAAAGTAAGAAAGCATCCTGTCCTGGGGAATGACCACGTGGCAATCCCTTCTTTTCCATTTCTCCCTCCTTTTAGGATTTTGGCACACATACACACACACACGATCCCAGTGTGCTTCTCAAACTGCCACGTCTGGGATTTGAACCACACAGTCAGCCATGAGGGACCCAGCAGCCTTAACAGTGGGTGGCCCCATTATGATCCTTTCATATTAATGGATGTCTACAACATGCATCCTATTGAATCTGACTTCTTTCATTGAACATAGTGTTTTCAAGGATCGTCTATATTGTAGTATACATCGACATGTTTTTTCAATTGTCAGAGGATGCATGCACTCCCTAGAGACAGAGGGCAAGAAGTCAGTGCGAGAGTGTGAGAGAGAGAAAGCACCCTCTAATGAGGCATTGTCACACCACAGTCCTTGCCCTCCATTTTTCTATCCCATCAGGATCTCGGGTATGCATGAAACATACCCTCTGTTTTTGAAGGTGCTAAGCAGGGATTTGAACAGTGTTGGTCACGCAGGATCTGATGCAGTGTGCACAGCACTTATCCACTGTGCTACAGATCTAGCTCAATAACAGCATTCTACTGTAGCATTCGATGTATTCCTTCATTTCTATGTGGGAATGCTACTCCAGTGTATAAAAATAGCACATTTTGTTTATCCACTATAAGATCTATGGTTTCACCAAAGGGCCTCATGGATCCCTCCTCCAGCTTCCTAGAGGAGAACAAGTCTGACAGAGAAATTGATGATGACTATCTTGTTTATTTACATTAAGCAGAAGGGGCTTATTAGTAGGTATCATACTGTGCTGGAAATAATCAAAATCTAGATATCTTTTGTAGGCTTTTCTCCCCCTGCCTCTATCTTAAATGTTGATTTCATGTATTCCACACTCCGAGGATTGACAGGATGATCCTCAGTCCCAGGCTATAGATTCTCCCGGACGAATAGATCTGCTGGAACTCACCCCTTCCTACCTCCTATCCTGGGCTCATGCAGTGTTTCAACAAGGACCTTTTTTGGTATCTTGAATAGAAAACTAACTCTTTCAAGTATCAAGATCTCTGCATGTGCTCTTCCCCCCTTTATCAGGTTCAGTTTAAATGCTGTTTATTCCCCCTGCTCCCCAACTCAGTCTAGATCACACCATTACACCCTGCTTCCCCACCCCTACCCCAGCACTTAACATAATTTGCAATGTTGGATTTATTTTTATACTCTAAAGTGAAAATCCACTAGCATGTTGGCCTCAAGAGGGCCAAACTTATTTTTTCTATCCTGTTTGGTTAACTGTCACATCCCCAGAATCTAAAACAGTTTCTGGCACACAATAGGCATTCGATAAATATTTGTCAAACAAACAATGGGCTTAATTGCTACCTGTGCCCCGAGGACTCCCTTCTTGACATCTTTCTCCAGACCTATCTGCGGCTCTGTTCTGACAGGAGTTTCTGCCTTGCCATCTCTATCTGGATGTTCTGCACGTACACCGAAGTCAGCAGTTCTAAAACTCGACTCAGTATCTTTCCTTTCCAACTCTGCTTCTGTGTGATGCCCTCGAAACCCTGCTTGTGACCTAAGCCTGACCTGAGCATCACCTTAGTTGATTTTCCTTCTCAAACCTTCCTATCTAATGGGTCACGGGGTACAGTTGTTTCAGCAACCTAAACATTTCTTTAATACATCTTTTATTTCTTCTGCCACTACTTTAGTTCAAATACTCGTTTTCTCTCAATTGTGCCATTATAATACCTTTTCTAACTCAACCCTCTCTTTCTCTTTCTGGTATTATTTAATCCAGCCCTCACACCACTAGAAGCTTTCTAAATTTAATATTCGATCATGTCACCTTTTTGCTTCAAAGCCTGAAGTGATGATCTGTTTCCTACCCGTGAGGTCCCAATACCATTGCTTGACCTGTAGATCCCACTCACATCTTCAGCTTCAGCAGGAACCATGTTTTCACATATTCTGACTACAAATAGTTAATTTTGAGTCCTCCAAATATACTATTTTTCAAAAAACGATGTACCTTTCCCAAGAAGGTTCCATCTAACTCTCTTTCTCTCATCTGCTTACAAAACTTGAGTCCTTCTTTAAGCTTCTGCCTCAGTGGGGATAGAATCTTCACACCAGCAAGTGGTGAGAAGGTTAAGGCATTGGATTCCACAAAGCTGGCTGCGTGGTTCGAGTCCTGGACCTGGTAGCTTGAAAACCACACCAGACACATGTATGTGTGTGTGACCAAGATCATAAGAGGAAAATGGAGAAGGGATTGCAGCTTGGCCATTCATTCTGGGGGGTGATTTCTTTTTTATTATTTTTTTTTGTGAAAGAGAAACATGTTTAATGTCTTTTTTTTTTGTCATCTCATCATTGATCAGAGGGTTTATGTATTAATTAATTACATTAATCAACTTTTATCTCTCCTCGATCTTTTTTTCACTTTTTTGTTTTAATTTTTTATGTAAATTCAATCATATTATTTAGCTTACAAAGTGAACATTTCAGTATGTGTGTGAACATTTCTCCCCAGTCCAGTTGATCAGAGGCTGGGGGGTGATTTCTCGCTTCCTCTCTCTCTCTCTCTCTCTCTCTCTCTCTCTGTCACTGTATCTCTGGCAATTGCACATTCCTATAGAAAAAAGAAAGACAGAAAAAACCAACATCCTGCCCCCAATGCCATATACTTCTAAGATTTGGCTGACTGCCTCAAGAAGAGTTAGACTTCCTTCCTCTATGCTCAATGACACCTGTAACTACCTGAATAACAACTTGCACATCTTCAAGTCGATCACTGTGGCAGATGTCCCTCCCTGATGTGAGACATGAGCCCTTGAAGGGCAGAGACTATTCTCTGAGAGCGTAGGCTTTAGATGATGACAGACGGGTTGAAACCCATACCCCAACTCGTAGCACTGCGTGAGTCATTTAACTGAGAAGAGGCATTCATGCTTGAACACCTAGGTCCAGTAAATGATCTATATTAAGCATTTATCTAATGGTTATCATCATTATTATTATTATTGTTGAAACTTGTCAGAGGGCATGTACAATTGCCAGAGAGAGACAGAGTGAGAGCGAGAGGGAGAAAGCACCAACAATGGGACGTGATCGGGCCAAAATTCCTTCTTCTCCATTTTCTCACCTTGTCAGGATTTGGGGCATACACAAACGTGGGCTCAGCATGTTTTTCAAGCTGCTGGGGCTGGGATTTGAACTGCTTATTCAGCCATGTAGAATCTGACTTGCTTACCTACTAGATCATGGGGCCAACCTGATGGTAATTGTTAGTTATATTACTTTTCAATAGTAGAAGTAACAATGAGGCCCATTTGGTAACATTTGTTGAATCAATAATTTTTAAAAATTCATTTTATTTTTGGTGAATCATGATCAAACTGTAGTAAGATAAGAGTAAACAGAAAAGTATAAGTAGAGTCTAGAAAGATAAGTGAGGGGCACAAACATGGGTGGAAGAGATATGACAATAAGGGTTTTAGTCTGCAGTGTTTATGAGAAGGATGGATAAATCTGACTCTGCTTCAGTCCAGCTCTGTGGACTAGCTCTGAAAACTGTAGACAATTCATAAAAGACTCCATAATCTCTGATATGTGTCCTGACTAGGTTATTTATTAAAGTTATGATTTCTTCTAAAATTTATGCCCATGATGTTAACAGGAGCAATGGTACATTTTAACGTCGGGCACACGTGAGAGAGTAGCCATGGTTCTGGCTGACTGAAAGCTGTGGGTTGGGGAAGACCACGGCATGGCATGACAAGACCCAGTCAGTGGTCTCTCTTTCTCTTTTTCTCTCAGTAAATAAAGAAACTTTACACACACACACACACACACACAGTCGACCTGGCTTTTGAATCTCAGCTCTGGTGGCTTGGAAAACACGCCAGGTGCCAATTTCTGCATGCCCCAGTCCAAACCCCAACAGGATGGAGAGCTGGAAGAGAAGGGGTGTGAAGTGACTATGGCCCGCTGAGGGGTGCTTTCTGCCTCTTTCTGTCCCTCTGTCTCCCTGTCTCTCTGGCATGCACAAATGCCCTCTACAAATTAAAAAAAAGAAAAAGAAAAAAATAGAAAAAGAAAAAGAAAGAGGAGCAGAAGAAAGAAATATTAAAAAAAATTTTTAAAAACACAACATGTATTTGCCTTTCGGCAATGGACATGACCAGCTAAAACAGAGCGCTAGTGGAGGCAACGTGATCGAACAGGAGCGTATGTGCATAAAGAGCCAGGAGACCCGAGTTTCAGTTTGGGGTGAGTCACTTCTCCCCTCTTAGATACCCACATTCTATGTGTAAGACCGCAAGTCTGGCCTGGCAGTTCCAATAGTCCCTTTAAGCTTAAACATTCTGAAGTTACTTGGTTTTTCTTCAATTAGGGTAGCAGTGATCCTTGAGGAAGAAAACTCTTTAAGAAATGAACATTCATTTATTTTGTGAGGACTCATGGATACTATTTACTATAATGCTGGAATGCAACTGGTTTTCGTCTCTCATTGTTTTACCAAAATTCAGAAGCTCAAATACCTCTCTTAGATAATACTCTTTTCTATTGTTTAAAAATGTGTCCTAGCAAGAAAAAAATGTAAATTATTCATAAACCTATTACCCACATACAACAATGAAGACTAGAGGATGGATGAATATTAATTGGTTCCATTGCAAAGAGACACCAATAAAGTTCATTACAAATTGATAGGAGTAGAGCCTTAAAGAGTGGGTAAAATATGAATATGAAAAGTAAGAGGAAAGGACATTCTTACCATTTAGAAAGAACAAGGAGGAAAAAGCATAACATGACTGTTTGGGGAGTGGGAAGAGGGAAAGTGAGCATGATTTACATGAAGGAGAGCTGATTGGGGCAAGATTAAAAATGGAGGTTGTCCATCCATAGTGATGCTTTATGGGTCTCTCATTTCACTAACTGATATGGATTTATTTAAAAATCAATAACTCATAGTATTCCACAATATTTCACATTGTTAATATCATGAGTTCTAAAAACTAAACTATGTATATATATACAATGTATAACTCTAAGTTTTTATTTTATATAACATTTGGTACAGGGATAATTTTTTTAAAATGTAGGTTGAGACTCGGTTCCAGACAAATTGATATATACATAATCTTCATTTTTAAAATTCACATTGGACAAAATCCTCTTTGGTGGTAGCTTCCTCACTGCTAAAGACAGCTGGACTAGATAATCTGTAACAGTTAATTTAATAATAGTGGGTTTTTTAAAATTTTATAATTCTCCAGCATGCCAGGATCAGTAGGTGTTATACATTCTAACTAGCTAAAGATAAACTAGCTAGAGATAAAAATTGGATATACATTCTAGAGTTCTTTGCCTACCTCCTTACATATCTACCTGTCTGCCCTAAATGATTTTCAACTGTTTTCAGAAGATTGAGTCATTTTAAATCTAATTATGATTTTTTTTTTTGAGAGGTTTTTGTTATAGGGCGCGTGCACTCACCAGAAAGACAGAGAGAGAGAGACAGAAAATAAGAAATCACCCCCTAGGGGGTATGGCCATGCCGCAATCCCTTCTCCTCCATTCTCCTCTCAGGCTCTTGGGCACGCACGCACACACTCTCAGCGTGAGTTTAAACCACTGGGTCCAGGACTGTGAACCACAGTCAACTACATGGGAGTCCAGCGACATAGCCATTATGCTAACTGCTGGTCCCATATGAAATATTTTAATAGTCATTTTGGACAACTATTTGCAGAAAACTCTTTTGGGTAACATCATTCTTTTAGAAACATTTACTGGCTATGAGTAATTTGCTAGATAATTTGCTACTGGTAAGAAAATTTAATTGGCAGCTGCTTTTACTGTAGGTCATAGCATTTAGTGGTAAAAAGAGATAAAAGGATAGGGAAAAAGATTAGCACTTCAGATGAATTTGGAAAGACACTTCATCAAGCTCCTCACCAGTTGCCCAGCAGTGTTGGCATGGTGACAGAGAGCAGTGATGTGCTCCATCATTTTCTTTGGGCTTCAAGGAAATGGTCCATCGAACTGTAACTCATGGCAAGCGCTACACTGACCTCAGACTAACATTCAAGTGGAAATTCTCCTTTGCTTAGGGACCATCGGAACCATATGGAGTCTTCCCTCAAATAGAAAGAGGCAATTCTTACTTCCAAGGTATGCTGTCGGTTGGTTATCCTATATTTGGAAACTTTATAAAACCTTATTTTTTGAATAATCAATAAATATAATGGTACACATTTCAAACAAAAGAATGATAAGTCTCTCTTAACTTCCTCTTTAGCCAGAGTCCAAAATCCTTCTTGGATTTTACCCTTCCAGAGATAACCATACACAGTTAAGGGTCAAAACTCATCTTTATAGAATCATTGCTTATTATGTTCAGGATTTTTTAAATCTCAGCTGTGATGGTGTTGTATCCTTCAGATGGAGTTTGGTCTCTCAGGAGCACCCAAGTTCTAAGACTAAGGCTGGGATCATTTGCTTAGTGCACAGTGCTCTTAAGAAAGTTCATTGAATTCTCTTAGCCTCAGATGCTTCCTCTGTAAATCAGAAGTAGTCATTCTTTCCATGGCACTTAGTAGGGTTTTTGTGATTGCTGAATGAAGTACGAGATGAATGTGATTGCTGCATGAAGTGTAGATGAATGAAGTAACATTTTAATCAGGAAACATCTATATGGTCGAGGTTTGAGAAAAAGGTGTTGGATGTTAAGAAGTCAGGAAAAATTCTCAGACGTTTGATATCTTCAATGAAATAGTTTGATAAACTCATGAATGTGTAAACAAAATACAGAAGAATTTAAATCCAATTCTGAATATTGCTAATTTATGAACAGAAGATTTTTGCTTTTTTACAAGCACACATAAATATATTATACCTTTCTGAGATATGTCATTTAGGGAAAGAGTCAGAAAATTACTTCTGTGAAGAACTGGGTAGTATGGGCCAGCAGGTGACTTTGTGGTTAAGGCACTGAACTCCCACATGGCTGATCATTGTTCGAGTCTTGGACCTGGAGACTTGAAAAATCACACGGGGGACATATGCATGTTTGCCCAGATTCCCAGGAGAATGAAGGAGAAGGGATTGTGGTGTGGCCATCCCCCCTACTGGTGATTTCTACTTCCCTCTTTGTCTCTCTCTCGAGAGTGTGCATGCCCTATGGCAAAAATGTTAAAATCAAAATAAAACAAAAACAAGTAGTAAATATTTTAGACTTTTGTACTATATGGTCTCTGTTAGCACTTCTCACTCTGTAGCATGAAGGCTGCCGTAGACAATAATCAAACAAATGAACACAGCTTTGTCGCCCAGTGAAATTTTATTTATAGACACTGAATTTGAATTTCATGTAATTATCAAAATATTATATTTCATTATTTTTCAATAACTTAAACATTTTAAGATATTTTTAATTCAGCCCATACAAAAAATAAGCTACCAGCTAGATTTGGCCCGTAGGTCACAGTTTGTACATCACTAAAGCTGACCTCTTAGCAAGCTTTTGGTTTTTTATATTTTATTTTATCTTTTTTGGTTTTATTTTTAAAAATTTAAATTAATTGTATTGTGTATATTTAAGGTATACAACACAATGTTATAGAATACATATAGACAGGAAAATGATTATGATAGAAAGATTATGAACATATCATCATCTTACATAGTTTTCCATTTTTTAGCATTTGTTTTTGTGTCAAGAGAAGCTAAAATATACTCATTTGACAGAAATCCCAAATACAGTGCAATTTTTTTTTAGAGAGGTTTTCGCTATAGGGTGCGTGCGCTCGCCACAAAGACAGAGACAGACGGAGAGACAGAAAGCGAGAAATCAAACCCCAGGGGGGATGGCCACGCCACAGTCGCTTCTCCTTCATTCTTCTCTCGTGATCTTGGGCACGCAGACACACGCGACTGGCATGAGTTTAAGTCACCAGGTCTGGGACTCGAACCACGTTCGACTACATGGGAGTTCAGCGACATAGCCATTACACTAACTGCTGGTCCCAATACAGTACAATTGTGCGTTAGATCTCTAGATGTGTTTATCCTATATATTTACTAGTTGGTAGCCTTGAACATCGACCTGCACTCCCCCTCCTCACCCTTGGTAAACACTGTTTTAGTCTCTTTCTCTGAATATTTGACTCTTTTTAAAAATTTTACTTATCAAAATATAACTTATTTTCTGTGTCTGGCTTATTCACCTTAGCATAATGTCTTCTGGGGTCAACAAAATATGGCAAATTGCAGGATCTCTACTTTTAAGGCTAAATGATATTCATTTATTTTGTGTGTGTGTGCGTGTAGAGGTACCTGTGCTTATATGTTTATGTGTGTATGTGTGTGTGTATTAGTTTCCTTATTCATTCATCAGAAATGGAAACTTAGGCTGTTTCTACATCTTGGCTATTGTGAATAATGCTGCAATAAACACGGTAGTGCAGATATCTTTGTGGTGATTTTAATTCATTTGAATACATGCCCAGGAGAGGGATTGCTAGGTCATATGATAGTTCTATTTTTAATTTTTTTTAGAAACTTCCATAATGTTTTTTAAATGCTTATATCAAGCTATATTGCCACCGATAGCGTGTAAGTATTCCCTTTTTTCCACACCCTTGCCCTCATGTTATGACTTGACTTTTTGATAATAGCCATCCTAATGAGTGTGAGGTGATACCTTATTGTGGTTTAGACTTCAATTTCACTGATGATGAATGATATTGAGCACCTTTTCATGTATCTGTTGGACATTTATATGTATTCTTTGGAGAAATGTTTATTCAGATTCTTTGTCCATTTTAACATCTGATTATTTGTTTTTCTACTACTGAGTTATATGAGCTCCTTAAAATTTTTGTGTGTTATTGCCTTATCATGTGGCTTGCAAATATTTCCCCCATTTTATAGATTACCACTTTATGTTGTTGATTGTTTCCTTTGTTGTGCAGAACTTTAAATTCATTGATAATTGGAAGTTAATTTATGCATTCCTATGGGTTCCACTTTCTCCCATTCTCATGTCTCTCAGTATTAATTTAAGTAAGTCGGATGAACATTTATTATTCAATAGTTCCTAGGTTGTCACTTGGGATACTGCTATGTTATCACTGCACTGCCCAGTGAATCCAAAAACATTTTATTTCAGTAGACTTTTTCATACTCAGTGCTCCCACAAACGTGGGCTGTAACTCATACTAAATGAGCACATCTATAAAACAGAACTAGTACCTACCTTGTGGGCATATGTTGAAACTTAATTAGTTAATTCTTCTAAAAGAACTTTCAAATGCATGGATAAAATGGTTATTCAATTGCTAAGAGCTATTATTGTTTATTATTTCCTTTAGTATTTTCCAGTAGGTACTTTGCTATTAGGATATAATGGCAATAATTTTGAAACAAGCTGACATTTGAATTTGTTTGTAGAGTACATGAAGCTACAGGTCACATTTTAATGAAATTTTCTACCCTGCCCCCTAGAGTCAATAGGTACACAGCTACTGCCTCCTTCTCTTCGATGCTCATGCAATTTACTGGTATTTAATACTAATAACACCATGGGTATATGTAAAGAAAAGAAGAAAATAATTTTCCAAATAAGATCATGAGACTTAGTAATATATCTATGTTTATAATTTTATCAAAGCTTAGTCAATGTCTAATGGGTGGAAAAACAATAAGTTGTATTCAACAATTTACTAATAGTTGTAATTCACCTTTTATGTTGGTCAGCATTTTAATTTGGATAAGAGCGATCCGTGATGACAGACAGATCTAAGTCACTCTTCCATAATATGTAAATGAGCTCAGAAGGACTTACGGTGTTTAGATATTATGCAATTTACTACCCACTTGTAAAATGCAAAAGACAGGGAACCAGCAGTTAGCGTAATGGCTATGTCGCTGGACTCCCACGTAGTCGACCGCGGTTCGCGTCCCAGACCCGGTGCCTTAAAACTCACGCCGGGTACGTGTGCGTGCGTGCCCAAGATCCCGAGAGGAGAATGGAGGAGAAAGGATTGCGGCGTGACCATCCCTCCTGGGGGTGATTTCTCGCTTTCTGTCTCTATGTCTCTCTGTCTGGCGAGCGCACAAGCCCTACAGCGAAAGCCTCTCCAAAAACAAAAACAAAAACAAAAACAAAAACAAAAACAAAAACAAAAACAAAAAAAATGCAAAAGACAGCCAGCATGTGATAGTAGAAAGAATGCTAGACTGGAAGCAAGACACCTCTTTGAAGACTTAGCTCTTCTTCTTAGCAAGTTGCTACATCCTTGTTTTTTGTTTATTTATTTATTTAATTTAGATTCCGTCATTGTTCGTCTCTATAGCACACAGAATGATTTTGTGGTGTGATTTCTGCTATGCTGTTGGTTTTTAAACTATGCTCTTTGAAATTTAAGACATCAAGCAGATGCTTAAGGGCTTCTAAAACAATTAAGTAGTCCTCAGCAAAAACTGAATATTTAAATGTCAAGGACCTCATTTTTAATTTTTTTCTTACATATTTTGAGGGTGCTCTTAAATATTCATCTGAGTATTTTCATTACTTAGGAAAAATATCCCACTGTGTGGTCTAAAAGATACCTTCCAGCTTTGACATCCATTATCTTGCATCTTAAATGAGACTACCACTCCCTCCCCCACAAACACAAACACCTATTAAAAACAATTTTTGAAAATTTCAAATGTAGGCTCTGGTACAAAACTTTTTTTTTTCAAGTTTATTTATGTATTTTTTTCATGAGCAAGACAAAGACAGAGGCCCTCTACAGGGCCCTGACACCGAGATCCACCCCAAGCTTCAACTTGCAGTGGATCATGGGCAGGCTTGCCTCTGGCGTCCTCAGGGAGGTCTCTGGACATGAAATAGGAACCTTCCTAAGTGCAATTGCCCGGCAGATGTTGCATTTTTACTGCCGTGCCACAATCTAGCCCTCTGGAAGCTGATGAACTGTAGAAGCTCTGTTAAAGTATCTAATAAATAAGTAAATAGAATTTTAGAAGTACACGCTCTGTGAAACTGCTACTGAAATACTTGGCAAAATACCTGCTATAATTTTTCTCAGTATTTTATCCCCTGCTAAGTATTAGGTGTAGCCACATTTTCACTTCCAGGTCTCTGGAACCATTTAGTTTTTAAGTGTGGCTCAAGTGGGAAAGGCCTATAATATGAGTGCTTAACTGCCTCGTGTCCTGGGGAGTGAATTGAGGCTCAGGGTAGAATGGAACTCAATAATTTGTGCTATATTAGCAATTTCCATTGCATGAAGTAGAGACTTTTAAAATGCCAGCTCCAATGTCTGTTTTTCTTTTCTCCTATGGGGCATTCATAGCTCTGACCCACAGAAGTCACTTCAGAAACAAACATTAAGAGCTGAAATTGCATATTTTAATTGCTACACAGAATAAAATAGCAGGTGTTTCTGTGTATGTGTGTTATGTGTGTATACATGAGATTTCAAAATTGTTCATGGAAAAATAAAAGCCATGCATAGTTTTTTGTTTTTGTTTTTTGTTTTTGTTTTTGTTTTTGTTTTTTTGTTTTTGTTTTTGTTTTTTGTTTTTGTTTTTGTTTTTTTGAGAGGGTTTTGCTATAGGCTGCGTGTGCTTGCCAGAAAGACAGAAAGACAGAGAGAGACAGGGAGACAGAAAGCGAGAAATCACACACCCCCAGGGGGGATGGCCACGCTGAAATCCCTTCTCCTCCATTCTCCTCTCGGGATCCTGGGCATGCACATGCACCTGGTGTGAGTTTAAGGCACTGGGTCTCGGACTTGAACTGCTGTTGACTACATGGGAGTCCAGCGACATAGCCATTATGCCATCTGCTGGTTCCTGCATAGTTTTGTTTTTTTTAATAAAATACATTTCCATGGACTTTTTAAATTTTTTTTTTCTTTTTTTGGAGAGGTTTTTGCTATAGGGCGCGTGTGCTTGCCAGACAGACAGAGAGAGACAGAGAGATAGAAAGCGAGAAATCACCCCCTAGGGGGGATGGCCACGCCACAATCCCTTCTCCTCTATTCTCCTCTCAGGATCTTGGGCACGCACGCACACGCGCCCGGTGTGAGTTTAAACCACCAGGTCTGGACTCAAACCATGGTCAACTACGTGGAAGTCTAGCGACATAGCCATTACACTAACTGCTGGTCCCCATGGACTTTTTGAAGACTCCCCTAATGTATGTGTATACATATATGTGTGTATGTATACACACATGTATTTATGTACATATATGTGTGAATATATATACATATATATGGCAGAAATGCTCATTGTCAGTATAACCATGTTGTCATTTAGCAAAACAATATCCTTTAAAAGCAATTCCTGAGGAATACATGTTGAATTGTGTTGATGTAGTAACACTCAATCTTTGGTCTGCCTAGAAAGTTGACACCATCCTAATAGTTTGTGTGACATGTGTAGCTTCCTGTCTGAAAGTTGGGCTTCATTGTCTGTCATTTGGGAAGATGAATTCACTGACAGTGTGACAGGAACATGGTCATATCTGCTACTATTAGCAGGACCCAAACGTTGAGGTCCTTTGCCTGACTTTTTTTTTAGAGAGAGATTTTTGCTATTGGGCACATGAGCTCACCAGACACACACACACACACACACACACACACACACACAGAGACCAAGAGAGAGAGAGAAAGTAAGAAATCAACCCAAAGGAGGATGGCCACATTGCAATCCCTTCTCCTTCATTCTCTTCTCAGGATTCTGGGCATGTAAACACACGTGCCTGGCATATTTCAAGTTGCTGGGTCTAGGACTCAAACCGCAGTTGACCATGTGGGAATCCAGCACCTTAACCACCATACCATCTGCCAGCCCCTACCTGATTTTTTTTTTTAACCATGCAGTGCCTACTGTGTGATTTGCACATCCGAAAGGTTATATTCATAGAAACAAAGAGAATGAAACGGAAGACCTGCCCCCAGGAGTCCAGCCTCCAGACCTGTTCTGCGGTGCCTAGTTGGTGAACTGGGCGGGTGCTGTCCTCCTGCATCTCCGCTTGCCCACACGGAGGTTGTAGGTAAAGATATTAAAGGTCTTCCTTGGCTGTCATCTAAAAATCCTATCTTCCAACACAGGGCTAATTTAAGCAGTTGGGTTTGATCTGGATTTATCTAATGCCCCAAACAATGATTACTATGAGTGTTTACTTTGTGCTGGACTTGCCGTGAACATCTTCGCTTGTCTTAAGGATTTTCAGCTACCATGGCTTCCTGGGGGTGTCATAATCCCCATTTAACAGAGAGGGAGGTGAGACTGAGTGTAGAGAGGTCCACCTGAAAGGCACAGTTCCCAAGGCACAGAGGTTTAATGTAAACCCGGGCAGTCTGACTCTGGAGCCCACACAGTGCAAGGTCAAGATCGTGTTGCCTCGGAGGTCTGGGGCACCATGCTAAGATTGTCAGGGGCCAGGAAGACAATCCGATACAATGTTTGTCCTCCCAGAGCTTGCAGCTTTCTTTAAATTACAAGGAAATGAGTGACAGTGTTCAGGGAAATGCCAGGCGGACTACACATGGGTGGCCAAGGGAAAGGTACAGAACACGGCTGCTCTGGGGATCCTGAGAAGAGGACAATCGGAACTTGGCACCACTGACGTGTCATTATAAAACTAGCCAGGAACATTGTCAGCATTTAGCAAGATTTCCACTGCCGTATCCAAATAAATAGGAGCAGGAATGAGAGGCTATAAAAAGAATAAAGGAAACATCTATTTATCACCTGTGTTTTCAGTCACTCATTGCTTGGCTGACAGCCCATGATAAGCAGCTAAAGGTGGTTTCCCAGGTGTTTCTGTGCACCCCAGTGGGTTGGCTTCCTCTCACGTCTCTTCCTTTCAACCTCCCACCCCCAGTCAGTACCAATCCCTTCACTGCCACTGCCTTCCTCTTTTCTCTGCCTTTCCTAACAATCTGGCCACCCTGAGTATATTCTAGTTTTTTTTTTTTTTTTCCTGCTTTTAATTTAGGATTATGCAAGTATAGAATTTTAGAATCAGCCTCTGTAATAACATCTTTGTGGTTCTCCTGGTTGTTGTGACCAGTAGAACTGAGTCACTTTATGGCAGAGAGGGGCCCAGCAGGCAGAGAAGTCAAGAGCTTGTGACTGTTCCCCCATCTCGGCACAATACTGGCACACTCACAGGCACCCACACTCACTTGCAGGCAACCAGCAACTGTCATATACTTGACTCATGAAAGAGAGAAGAAATAAAGATGAGGTGTGTCACCTTGGAAGAGATTTATAAAGCCATTTGTTAATGGTTGACTTGTGCAGATTTCAACATGATGAAACGGTTGTGTTTTATATTGGTGGTTGATATTTTTGCAGTGAACTTTCTGCAGGAAAGTGGAAATCTGTGCCTGAACTGTCTAGCACGGTAGCCACTGGCCAAATGCAGGATTTGAACACTGGAAATGGCAAGCTAGAAGTAAGAAGAGGGAAAATAATTCCAAATTCTATGTGATTTCAAATAAATTTAAATTTAAGTAGGCACTTGTGACTAGTGGCTACCATATAGAACAGAGCAGCTGCGGATCAAAGTATCTGAATATTTAGAATTGCCAGTCTAGGAGTATCTAGTATGCTAGTGCTAAGTAGTATGGTGTCTTCCTAGTTCTAGAAAACATTTTGTAAAGGGATTTTCTGGACGTGATCACATTTGAGCAGAAAGGTTCTGAGTGTATCAAGGACTCAGATTTTATTAATATTTATTGGAAGTACCTGCATGCCATTTATCCTTCAGATTCAAGCCTCAGTCTCAGAATCTTCCTCAGTGTAGTAATCTAGGTAGCTAGCATCAGTTGGTTGAATTTGTCAGGAGAGGGAAATCTGTTTGCCATCTGTGAGGTGCTAGGCGTGACACGTATAGTTTACATCGGTACAGACATCTTCAATTAAAACTTGATGACCAGATGATCTTCAAGGCCTTATCATGAGATTGTATAAGTCCATCAATTAAAAGACAGTTCTACATCTTATCTCTACTTCACAGAAGCTCAGAAGAAAAACATCTTTGTAGCACTGAGAGGTCCCAAGAGGATGGTTCTCTACTTCTAATAAACTCCTCCGACAGATAAAAAGAACAGAAAATAATGTGTAGCAAAGACTCTGACGAATCAGTTTATTGGTTTCAATGGTTTCAAGGTATTCTCTTTTGTTTCTGGCTTTGTGTAAACATGGCCTTATGCCAAATCATGACCATTATAAAATGCATCACTTATATTGAGACTGGCATCGTTAGGTGCTGGTGTACGTAGGGGGTTCAATGTCAAGTTATTAAGGTTTATATGGTGAGATAGCAAAATTAACAGGGCTTCACAAATTAAATAGTAATGCTGTAGGATATAAACACAATTAATTTTAGCCTCAAAATGGACATGTATGGGGATTGCATGTGGGGATTTTAGTGATTTGATACTGATGTTCTTTCTTAAATGTAAATGGGCTTGGCCTGAAGGTAATTAGAATTATGAATCTGTAGGTACTCGAGAAAAATAAAACATTCTAAGAACTAACACAGAGGCCAAGTGATTTGCACAGCTCCTAAAACCATACTAGTTTTTTTTTTTTTTTCACTGTAAGAATAGCTTCCAATTATTTTGTGATTATAGTAATAGGTCATGGTATTTTAAAAATTATTCTCAGACTGTGTTGATTATGAGCTTATACTTAAAATCCTTTAAGTTATTCCTTTTAAACCCTCACAGTTTTTCCTTTTTAAATGCATAAGTTAATTTATTTAGCTAATTGATTTTAACTACTTTAACTATATAAAGTCATTAACAGATATAAAATCATTCATTTATTTATTGGTGATTTACTACACACCTTCTCGACTCAAAGTGTAGTGTAATATATACTCTGAGAGATAGCAAAATATGGGCCCTCTTCTTTAAGACTTTGATTTCTACTTTTGGAGCTAGGAGTGTGTATATGTGTGTGTGTGTGTGTGCATACTTGTACATGTGTATGTTTGTACATGTTTGTACATGCACTTGTGTACATACATGCATGTGTTATATGCATGCATGTATATATAAAAAGAAGGAAAGGAAGGAAAAAAGGAAGAATAAACTGTGATAAAAATCTTGATCCAGATTCTATTTTTATTGTGATTATTGTTATTATTATTATTATTATTTAAGTTTTCTCTAGGGCACATGCACTCACCAGTTAGAGACAAAAAGAGAGAAAGGAAGTGAGAAAACAAGCCACCAGTTCTGGGACTTGAACCATGGTTGGCCACGTGGATGTCCAGTGCCCCGACCAGTATGCCTCCTGCTGGCCTCATGGTTAGTACCATCTTAAAACAAAGAGAAAGTGCTATGGAAATTGAGGGAATAGAGAGATTTATATCTGCCCAGGGCCTTTAGGGAATTTAGACGTAGACTTTGAGCATGGAGACATGGAGTAAGAGGAAGGGCATTTCAGGAGAAGAAACAAGAATGCAAAATGATACGAAGGTAGAAGGGAATAGGGGCACTTATTTAACTGTTGCATGATGAGAATTCATGAGGGGATCTTGAGATGTGAGAGATGACACTGGAAATGATGATCAGGTATTAAGCTCAAGGACCATGAGTGTGGAAACCCTGAGCGTTCTGCTCTTGGCTGAAGGGGACTGCTGAAGCTTCCATAAGGGACTGTCCTAGGTTTTAAATTCTGTATTGATATTGTAATGTAGAACAAGTTGAATGGAGCAGGGGCTCTTCGGCAAGGAGACACGAATGACTGCAGTGCTAGAGTTGCCCACCCAGACTTGTCTGGCCTGGCAGTGTAGTCCAGTGAAAAACTAAGTGATTTGATATGTGCAGCTCTCCACAATATATCACCGTAGTGATTTCTGGAAATCGTTGAACTCTTCTGATGAATAATGTCATCCTAAAATTTATGTCTACCCATAATCTAAAAATGGGACCCTGCTTAGAAATCTAGTCTTCAGGTAAGATGAGGGCATAATAAATTGGAGTAGACCCTAAATCTAATGACTGGTGTCCCTAGAAGAGGAGGAAACACATAAAGGACAATAGTATGTGAAGACAAAGACGGAGACTGAGTTAGGAATCTACAAACCAAAAAACACCCAGGATTGCTGGCCACCACCAGAAGCTAGCAGAGAGGCTCGGAATAGATTCTCCCTCTGAGTCCCTGGGAAAACTGATTCTGCTAGCATTGGGATTTCAGACTTCTAGCTCCAGTTACTGCTAGAGAATGAATTTCTGTTGTGTTCAATACCGAAGTTGTGGCACTTTGTTTGCTATGGCATCCCAGGAAGTGATTACCCTCTCAAACCTTGGTGTCCTCCATTGTGGAAAGGAGTGATAATTCTTCTTCTGAAAGTTTTGGTGAAACTTAAATGAACTATAATCAAATGGAGAAAAAGTTTATCAATTACAAGGGGGTCCACAGATATTTTCAGACTCATCCATCTAATAGCTACTGAACATTAATCGTGTATCAACCGCGGCAGGCCCGTTACTTTTGCTTACTCGTGATAGAATAACAATTTTGAGTTGTCTCTCTCACATCACTTTCCTTTCCTTAAGTATTTGAAGTTTTTTTTGTTTTTTTCTTGTTTTCGTTGTTTTTTTTTTTTTTTTTTTTTTAGAAGTTTCCTCCTTAGGAAGCATGCAGTCACTGGAGAGAGAAAGAGAGAGAGAGAGAGAGAGAGAGAGAGAGAGAGAGAGAGAGAGAGAGAGAGAGACAAAGATAGTAAGAGGGAAAGTGAGGAATCACCCCACTGGGGTGATGGCCACACCTCAACCAATGCCTTCTCTTCCATTCTCCTTCCAGGATCTTGGGCACGCACACATTCACATGTGCCCAGTGTGATTTTCAAGCCACTGGGTCTGGAATTCGAATTGCAGTCAAAACATAACCGCTACACCATCTGCT
Source organism: Tupaia tana (assembly GCA_026018925.1). Classification (NCBI taxonomy): domain Eukaryota; kingdom Metazoa; phylum Chordata; class Mammalia; order Scandentia; family Tupaiidae; genus Tupaia; species Tupaia tana. The sequence goes on along the minus strand of JAKSZU010000020.1, from coordinate 36,924,087 downwards.
GGCCCCAAGTATTTGAAACTTAATGGCAAGAAAATTTTGTATTTATTTATTTGTTGGGGGAAAAGGTGAGTACTCAGGCCAAAATGGAATGGTTGTTTTATTTTTTACTTTCTGGCAGTGTTTTTCATTTAGTCAAAATCACTTTTTTCTTCACGAATAGGCAAAATTGCTGTGCTGTGGCTTGATAAGCAAAACATATAAGAAAAAGTAAAAATATAAGTGGGTGTTTGAATTCCATGCTCTGCTTTTTTATAACTACTCACTTTTTCCTTGGAAAATCACACCTCTTCGCTGCCTGATCTGGGTTCGATAGAGGGAAATGAGCTCCATGTGCCATGTAGTAACTGTTATCTGGAGTCCCAGGAGAAAACGGATGTTTAGCTCAGTTCATTTTCACATGGTTTAGTAACTATTGGCTAATTTGTTTGAATTTCTCTCCTGAGAGAATGATGAGTTGGATTCTCTTGTAACACGGAAGCATGGAACCATTCAGTGCCCTACCGGGACGGGAGGAATAAGTCCTGCTACTGGAGCTGCAAAACTTTTTGTTCTTTCTTGATCTCCCAATTTCTAGTCCACTGCCTTCCATGTAGAGGGCCAGTGCCTTATGCAGTAGGTCACTGGGCCTTGTGTCTAGAAATATGGTGGTATGTTTAATGGACTCTGCTCCCTGGTTTCAATGTGCTATGACCAGTAGGGGATTAAGGGATCGAGGCAGTTAAAGCAGTATGTGAAGCCACATGCTATTTTTCAGAGCTGAAGTTTAGCTAGAGAAGGCTACTTATTTTCAGCAAGACGTAACAGAAGGGAGTCATCTGAAACATCCTGATGCCAGACTTGCCAACTGGTGTGGTACAAAGAGTAGGAAAAATTACCCAGGTATGGGTGTAGATGGAGGCTCAATCTAGTAAATAAACGGTGTCAGCGAGATTTCACTTACAGCTAAGCAGTTGCTGTGGGAAGCCAGGAGTAATATGCTGGATGAAGTTATGTGGTATCCTGCTAATTGGGAAAGTCGTAGTGTCGGATGCCCGGGAGTGGGCCAGTCTCAAGCATCAGGACCGTGGCATGAGAGTAGGAGGGCCGCCACTGGCTTGAGGTTCAGGAGTAGGACTCTCTATTCCTCTCTTAAAGAACCCGAAAGCAAACCAGGGCCAGCAGACAGAGGGCACTGGACTATAAGGTAGATTATCACAAAAGGATCCCTATTCTGAAAACAAAGGCCAAAAGAGTGGCGATGGCTCCAGAACTGGGGATCGAGTTACAGAATGGCTGCTAATAAGAGGACTTGTTACTGAAGAATTCCAGAATGCAGGACTGGAGCTAGATGAATAAATTGTGCCATGAGACAAAGTTGTTGAGGGAACATGGGGATTTGAAATGAGTGCATCTGTGAAACATAGCTCTAGCTCAGCTGTCAGATAGAAGAAAGGTAAAGTAGTTTGAAACCAGGACATGGCTATATACAGTTTTCTTTAAAAAAAAAAAGGCGGGGGGGGGGATTTTTAAAATAGAGACCACATGTCACAAAGGGTTAATAGCACATGAAGGGTTGCAAGAGTTCTATCTCAGCCTTCATTACTCATTGGGTGCGAGACTTTGACTTACTGAGAAAGAATTATTTGTAGCCCTGGTTCCTCTATTTGTAAAATGAAACCATTGCCCTATATCGATAGTGTCCAAATGCCAGGCCATGGGCTGACATTGATTGCCAGTAAGAATCACCTGGGGAGCTTGTTAAACACCTCTTCTCCTGGGTTCTACCTCTGAGATTGTGCTTGAAGTCATCTCATGGGTATCCCAGAAATCTATCCTTTTAGTAGGAACCCCATGTGATTCTAAGGAATGGCGATGAGACTACATTAGTCTAGAGACTGGGGTTTCTTCAGCAATCTGCGGTTATTTTCTCTTTCCATCATCTGCCTTTACACCATTTTATGCTCGTGAGCTGGGATGATGCTGGAAGATCCCACAGTTTATCACTACTCATTTTCCAATAGACACTTGAAGTCTGGGAGACGAACAATGCAGGAAAGCTAATTTTTATTTCCTTCTTGGCCGTCAAAAGTTGAACGTGGAATGTTTTTTTTTTTTTTTTTTTGGAGAGGTTTTTGCTATAGGGTGCATGTGCTCGCCAGAAGGACAGAGAGAGACAGAGAGACAGAAAGCAAGAACCCCCCCCCCCCCCAAGGGAGGATGGCCACACCACAATCCCTTCTCCTCCATTTTCCTCTCGGGATCTTGGGCACGCACACACACGCACCTGGCATGAGTTTTAAGCCACCGGGTCCAGGACTCGAACCATGGTTGACTACATGGGAGTCCAGCAACATAGCCATTACGCTAACTGCTGGTCCCAAAGTTCAATGTGGAATTTTCTGTCTTCTGACCTCTTAGACTACTGTTTTTATATATATAGATGCAGAAGTTTGAGCTCTTGAAATCTCTGGTGTCCTTTTTCTATGCTATGAGTCTTTCTGAAACCTAATTAGTAACACCTATCCAGCATTTCAAAATTTTTAGAGAAAAAAGTTTTCATAAGTTAATATATAATGACATCACCATGGTGAGTATGTGATTTCTATCATCAGGTATGACAAAGAAAAGCTGTCCTTGGAGTTTATCTGGGATAAAGTAAACCAAGTTGCTATATGCAGTGAGTTAATTTTGGGAAAAAGAATATATTGTAGGGCCCACATGTTCCCTGGATCTCTAGAAAGAACATTTCCTACTCAGTAAGCAATTTTTTTTTCTGTCAGAAGAGACATAATTTATAGACTCTTCCTAGTTTCTCAACCTTCATGATCAGTTGTGGAGGTCTTTTCTTATATTTACTACATTCATACAAAGTTAAAATGGACAAGATTATTAAACATTATTAATTTATAGAAACAATGTCCCAGAGAGAGTCAAAAACTTGCTCAAGATCACATAGCAAATTGGTACAAGACAACTTCAATCCTTGGTTCTTAGCTCTGGATAGAGTGGCTTATAAAAATAATAAAAGTATCCTGTACACCTGTATTGATCAATTCTCCAGAGAAACAGAGCCAATAGGCTGTACCTATATGTATGTGTGTGTGTGTGTGTGTGTGCAAGTGTGTGTTCATGTGCATATGTGTACGTGTGTGTGTGTGCATGCATGTGTGTGCGTGTGTGTGTGTATTGACCAACTGGAATAAAAAGTACAACCACTTTGGAAAACCATTAGGCAATTTTTATAAAATTAAACATTAAATTCCCGGGAACCAGCAGTTAGCGTAATGGCTATGTCGCTGGACTCCCACGTAGTCGACCGCGGTTCGCGTCTCGGACCCGGTGGCTTACAACTCACGCCGGGCGCGTGTGCGTGCGTGCCCAAGATCCCAAGAGGAGAATGGAGGAGAAGGGATTGCGGCGTGACCATCCCCCCTGGGGGGTGATTTCTCGCTTTCTGTCTCTATGTCTCTCTCTGTCTGTCTGGCGAGCGCACACGCCCTATAGCGAAAAACCTCTCCAAAAAAAAAAAAAATTAAATTCCCATAAACTTTGTGATCATACTCATAAGTTTTAGCCCAGAGGAGTATAAGCTATGTTCACATAAAAATCTGCATATTTTCTGGGGGGAGGTTTTTGCTATAGGGCGCGTGCGCTCGCCAGACAGAGAGAGACAGAAAGCGAGAAATCACCCCCCCGGGGGGATGTCCACGCCTCAATCCCTTCTCCTCCATTCTCCTCTTGGGATCTTGGGCATGCATGCACACATGCCCAGTGTGAGTTTAAGCCACCAGGCCCGGGACTCGAACCACGGTCTTCTACATGGGAGTCCAGCAACATAGCCATTACGCCAACTGCTGGTCCCTCTATGAGTCTATTTTTAACCCTTCACTCTCAAACCCAATATTCTGTGAAAAATTTCAATTTATGACAGTTTCTAAAGTCTAAAAATGTACAATATTTAAAATGGTTTTGCCTATTATTCATTTTCATTTTTTGTTCATGCCGTTTTCCTTCTTAATGTGTTTTGTGCTCTTCCTTCCAATATTTGATACCCAAATACTTGTTGGGATAATATAGACACTTGATAACAAAATCATTGTAAAGATATGACTTTTTCTTTTTAAAGAACTTTTGTTTCCTAAAAATAAGGATTGTTTGTTCTGCATGTTCACTCAGGCTCCAAGAAAAAAAATAATCCATATTCTTCTTTAAAAATCATTAGTACTTGACTGAAATGTTCCTTATACACTTTTTAATAAGGTTTGTTTATTTTTTTTTTCACGGAGAATGTGCACTTGCCAAAGAGACAAAGAGAGATAGTGAGAGGGAAAGTGAGGATTAACCCCCAAGGGGGATGGCTATGCCACAAACCCTTCTCCACCTGGAATTTGGGGCGTGCATACACACGTGTCTGGCATGATTTTTCAAGCCACCATATCTAGGACTTGAACTGTGGTCAGCAGTGTGGGAGTCTAGCGCCTTATCCACCATGCCACCTGCTGGTCCCTTCCTTATCACTTTTAAAAGTATATTAGAAGCCTGAAGGTATTAAGATGCCATTTTTCATTTTTCAATTTATTTTTATGATAGAAACCACGTGAGAGAGGAAGAGAGAAGGCCGGATCTCATCCCCTCTCCCTTGCTCTCCGGGCCCCCGCCTACACGTGCTCCACGCTCATGTTTTTCAGGCTAACCTGGTATCCAAACCGCAGTCTCCAATGGTTTCCAGCACTGAAGGGCACTGAGACGTGGTGGATGGGCCCCTGTTTTTTTTTTTTTTGTTTGTTTGTTTTTTTTTTTTTTTTTATTTTGAATGCAGAAAAATTCTTTCAAAGCAGGGGGAATTCAAATGGTTCTTAAACATTATGAAAATATGTTTATGCTCATTAATGATAAGAAAAAAGCAAATTAAACATTAAATATTTCTATATCATTTTAAAATTCCCAAACTTTGAAAGATGGAAAGTTTTATAACATTCTATTGCCTGGACTTAGAGGAAACAGACTTTGTATAGTACTGGTGTGATAATTGGCAATATATGTCAAATAATTAATACATCATCTTTTTGAGAGAGAGATTTTTGCTAGAGAGTGTGTGTGCTTGCTGGAGAGACAGAGAAAGACAAAGAGACAGAAAGTGATAAATCACCCCTCCGAGGGGATGACTATGTCCCAATCTCTTCTCTTTCATTCTCCTCCAGAGATTCTGGGCATCTACACATGTACCTGGCATGAGTTTTAAGCTGCCAGGTCTGGGACTCAAACTGCTGTTGACTATGTGGGAGTCTAACAACGTAACCATGATGCCACCTGCTGGTCCCAGTACATGTATCTTGATTAAGCAATTCTACTTTTAGGAATTTATCCCAGATTGTTCTTGAAAATGTGAAAGATAAATATATAAAGTAATTCACTATAGAGTCATCTCTAAAGACAAAGAGCGAATGTATCATAATTATGACTGGTTAAATAAATGATAATATAAGTATGTCAGGCATGAGATTGTGACAGTAGTCTATAACCTTTTCTTTTTTTAAAATTTTTTACTCATACATTCATAAAATATCTCTGAAAGAATGTATTAAAACATGACAAAATGGTTGCTCTTTGGAAGCAACAGTAGTTGAACAGTAAAACAGTAGTTGGCTGGAGAGTTTGGGATAGGAAGAGACATTGGAGATGTGTAGCCTCTTATAGCTTTTGAATTTAAAATTATGTGCCTGTACTACCTAATTAGAAAGTAAATTTGGGATCAGCAGGTGGCGTGGTGATTAAGGTTCTGGACTCCCATGTGTTGGACCAAGGATAGAGTCCCAGGCCTGGCAGCTTGAAACACTCCAGGTGCATGTGTGTGTGTGTGTGTGTGTGTGTGTGTGTGTGTGTGTCTGTGCTGAAAATCCCGAGAGGAGAAGGGATTGCAGAGTGAGTGACCAATCCCCCTGGGAGGTGATTTCTTGCTTTCTCTCTCTCGCTCGCTCTCTCTCTCTCTTGCTCTCTCTCTCTCTCTCTCTCTCTCTCTCTCTGTAGCACACACAAGCACCCTATAGCAAAAAACTCAAAAAAAGAAAATCATACAATCATAAATGTATCATATATAATGTATAAAAGGTTAAAATGCTTGAAAGCAACTTTGTGCTTGGTATAGAGTTAATGTTTTCCCAATATCCTCCTTGAAGAAAGATGTTATAGGGACCAGCAGTCAGCATAATGGCTATGTCACTGGACTCCCACATAGTCAACTACAGTTCGAGTCCTGGACCTGGTGGCTTAAACTCACACTGGGTGCGTATGCGTGCGTGCCCAAGATTCCATTTCTCCATTTCTTGTTTAGTTCATCTGTAGCATTGATTGAAGTTGGGAGAATTTTCAAACTATATTCAACAAAATGTAGGCCTATTGATGACATATTTTGTATTAGTATCTATATATTAATTTAAATGAAATGTTCTCCATACTCATATAGAAACAGTACTAACTGTCCTTCTGCACATACCAGCTTTATTTTAGTAGAGATTTTTACTAATTCTTGGTTTAGTTTCATTTAGGAACTAAAAAAATATATATTTGTCAAGCTTTCTAGCTCCTCAGATCCTGCTACAGGAACCACGATTGATCATGTGGTAGTCCAGCCCTGATGGTGGGGTGAGGATAATTCTTAGGGCATGATTTAGAGGAATTCTGAAGGATCTAAGTTGGCCTTGTGGCATTGCAACCAAATCGGTATCGGCAGCGCTTTGCCCTTAGGTTTAGCTACCAAGTATGAAAACATGGAATTTTAGCAAACATTTTAATCCCTTGGTCAGAAATTTGATCCAGAGCTGTTCATGAAAAGCATATTTGGCTTGTTGGAGTTGGTTTTTTTTTTTTATTTTTTCCTATCTTATCAGAATAAAAAATGACACTATCTATGCTCTCATAGTCATTCAGTATTCATTCGCTTTGTTCTGCTGTCATTAGCTGCTCCGTGTGTCCCCTCCACTAGTGTGTGAACAGACCACAGGCAAGAGCTCTGGTACTCAGAGATCCTAGCAGGGCACCTGGCAGGTCGTTGTTACATAGTTCATGAATCTGGTGAGGTTGAATTATTAGTAACACGTTGATTAATCAAATGTAAATACTTAAAGGCAAAAGTTAGGCAGTGGGAAGCTGGGTATGAAATATAAATTAGTTGAATTTCTAATATATACTGGGGCTTTGAAAATGATTGTGTAAAAGTGAAATGAAAATACACTTACTTTGGTGCAAAAATGTTGGAATCCAGACCATCAGGTGGCCTGGTGGTTAAAGTTCTGGGCCGGCAGCTTGAAAATCATGCAGGATGTGTGTGTGTGTGTGTGTGTGTGTGTGTGTGTGTGTATGCCCAAAATTTCAAGAAGATAATGAAAGTTGGGAACCAGCAGTTAGCGTAATGGCTATGTCGCTGGACTCCCACGTGGTCGACCGTGGTTTGCGTCCCGGACCCGGTGGCTTAAACTCACGCTGGGCGCGTGTGCGTGCGTGCCCAAGATCCCAAGAGGAGAATGGAGGAGAAGGGATTGCGGCGTGACCATCCCCCCTGGGGGGGTGATTTCTCACTTTCTGTCTCTATGTCTCTCTCTGTCTGATGAGCGTACGTGCCCTATAGCGAAAAACTCTCAAAAAAAAAAAAAAAAAAAGAAAAAAAAAAGATAATGAAGGTGAAGGGATTATGGCATGACCATCCCCCCTGGGGGGTGATTTCTCACTTTCTCTCTCTGGCATGTGCACGCCCTAAGGCAAAAACCTAAAAAAAATATTCTTTTATGAAATCCATGCAGTTTTTTCATAATATGCATTTCATAAACTTTTAAAAGTATATATATGTATTTCCTCCATGAGTGACACAGATGGAGAAAGAGAGAGCACCCCCGACGGGTTCCCAACACCCCAATCCACCCACAGTCAGCCTTGGACCATGGGCAGATGCAAGCCCAGCACACTCAGAAACGTCTCCCCCGAGACTCCAGATGGAGGCTTCCCATGTGGGTTGCCCTGCAGAGCATTGTATTGGACTGCCACACCACCGTCTGGCCCCTGAAGACCCCTCCCATTAAGCTTCAGATACAAGTGACACTATCCAGAAAGCTTGTTTGGTCGCCCCCGTGTCTGTGAAAAGAGGTGCTACTGATGTGTTCTCCTGCCACCGTAGAGTGAATAGGCAGGCCTTGAGCTCATCAACCGTGGGATGTGTATTTGAACCTTTACTGGGTAAAGAAGAGTGATAACCCTGTTTATTTCCAGGAATGAGGTATTCCACAGCTTCTGAAATGCATCTACGCTTTTTCATTATCATATTTGATTTCCAAGACAGTATTAGAATACTTCCTAGTTTGTAATTATGTAAACGAAGCTTTGAGCATTTCCATATTTTTCCTAGATTCTTTTGGTTAGTAAGGAATAGAACTAAGACTGGTCCCTGGAACCGTTATGCTAAATAAAGAAGAATGGCATTACCGAATTATCTGAAGGCCTCCCTAAAACTCCATATATTCGCCCTTTGTGTGGTCATCCCTATTGTTGCCTCCTTTCTCCAGTCACCCTTTCCAGGAGAGGATGTTGTATCTTCTGGGTGTCAGAGTAGAGTAAGGATTAAAAACCTCTGTCCCAATTTTAGATGCCCAGCTTAGTGCTTTCCCAGGATCTTGTCCACCCTTGACTTACCTGTCGTCTGATCTGTTAGGCAGCAATCCTAAAGAATGGCTCCAGGTGGAGTTGAAAGGAGCACGAACCAGATGCCTGCGTTCCAGTCTGCCTCTTTGCTTCCCTTGCAACTCTCTGAACCTTCCTGTTTCTTGGTTACTGCATTTTGCTCGGTGCCCTTGGGCTAAAGGAGGCCATGCTGTGTGAAATGATTGCATTTACGTGCCAGCTGGCACAGAGAAGCCATGCTGAGCATATTTATTTGTACCCATGCCATTTGACAACAGTAAGACTTAGTATTTGCCTTGTATGTGTAAAGGCATTGGAAAGAAGGTCTTTTTTCTCAGTGGGTACTCACCAACAACCATAAAGATCAGAGCTCTAAATTCTGGCTAGCTGCAACTTTCTTCATCTAAGTCTGGCAATATTGGACGTCTCTGCACAGAATATTTGGGATGGAAGACACGTACCCATTTCCCTGATTTTCCCCAAGAGAATCTGCACACATGTCCTGCTGCCCTTGGTGGTGGAACACAGGGCCACACATCTGCCACTTACCAGATTTCTTAAATTTCCTTCTGGTTCTGCAAGTTATCATTTGTAGGACTGGAGACAGGAGATCATGTGTGTGCGCGCACGCACGTGTGTGCATGGGACTTTTCCATTTGTATTTTGGTTTTGCCTACTAAATCTTCTCTTTTCTCACCAGTAAGAATATCTGCTTTTGTGATGGGCACTGTGGTTCATGAGTGAGATCCATGATCTCCAATCCTTGAAATAGTCCTACAGTGTGGCTGCTGGTATTCCCATGATGCTGTGAAGATAGTGAGGACTCCATAATTTCACAGAGATCCCAGCAGCAGAACTTGAATGCCAGCTCTGTTCTTGTCTGGTCCCAAAGCCCATGCTTTCTCTTGGATGCCACAGTATGTAACTGAACTATGCAGAAACTTCGTTTTATGATTTCATGCATATTTCTAATTCAACCTGCTATCCTTGGGGGAAAGTCTTTGATCATGCTGAAGAAATTTCTCTTAAATTATCTAGCTCTTCAGTGTTTCAGATTTAATAAAATAAAAATGGTTCACACACACACACACACACACACACACACAAATATCTAGCTAATTATACGCAGGAAATGTGAAGGAAAAGTGCACATATTTGGGGGTAGGTGAAAATAGAAGCAGCTGTTGGATTTCAAGTCAACAATGGATTGCTTAAAAAAATGCAAAGCACAAGGAGGGAGGTTTGAAATTTCCAAGCCATGCGTGATCACATTCGCTGACTTTACCTGACCAGACATACAAAATTAGTACGTTAGAGTAGGTGGTGCTGGGAATGCACCCACAGCTTCACTAACGGGGGCAGCAAGGCTGATAGACTCAGAGCCCATGTGATATAGACCTAGACCTGAGCACCCTAGTCCTGAGCCCAGCTCTCGCCTGTGGGCCACCATGATGTGCTTCGTAAAAAAGCAAACAGCTTAGCTCTCTGTGTGCTTCGGAGTACGTCCAGAGCCCACTGTGTTGATGAGGGCTCAAAGTCAGATCATGGCAGTTCTGACATTTTTGATCCCATGAATATATCTGGGGGAAATTGGGGAACCAAAAGGACTTTTCAAATGAATAGAATGTCAGAGTGTAGAGGAGGAGCCTATAGATGAAAGTTCTTAGTGGGTGATGGATCCAGGGAGGACAGAGCCCCTCCAGTTTCACAATGCAAGAGCCGAATGGCGTGGGCTGTCAGAGCTTGTCAGGCGAGGCACTTGGGCAGCAGGTTGGTGGCATGCTGGCTGCTTCAGCAGGGCAGCATCTCCCTATCGTATAGTTTTTATGCAGAGCACACATCAAGCAAATGATTCTCAGCAGGGAAGGATGCAGATTATTTCTTGTGTATTACAGCCATCGGGATAGATGAAATATGGCCCCTGGAAGGCTTTTTGGCAAACTCTCCAATTACTGCAAGGAATGCTTATAAAAGGAAGAGGAATGTGGGTTGTTTTTTAGTCTATTGAGACCTTGATTTTTTTTTTCTTTTGGCTTTGAGAGAGAGAAAAAGAGAGGAGAGAGAGAGAGAGAGACTGTGTGTGTGTTTGCATATGTTGAATTAATTGCATTAAACTGAACCATGATTTTTTTTTTTCTGAATTTAAAGCCAGAATGTATTTTCATCTCTCCTTCAGGCAGGGTGATGGGGTGAGGTAGGCAAAATGGAGTGTTAACAGAATACAGATGGTAAAGAGTTAGTCGGTAAGTGTGGAAGGGAAGGGAAGAATTAAAACGCCAGCTAAGCTCTTCACACCCATTGACCACATAACCACATAACCTACAGAATATCCAGGTCTAAACTGTTCAATAGGTTTTTCAGTAGATTTTATTTATTTACCCTTCCAACTCATCACAAATACTTTCCCCCAAGATTAGGGAGAAGTCTAAATTGGCTAGACGAGTTGGCTTGGGCATTTCCATTCTTCTGCTTCTGCTGAAAATCCACCCCTCTTGAAGATGGTTTTATGACTTAGGGTGTAACACAAGAAAGCATAGCTCTGCAAATATCCTTTATTTCCTTTGTCAGAATGGTAAAAATTTGTTGTCAAATAAGTTTGGGATAGAGCAACTTATCTCTAATTTCTCACACTATAGGAAAATTTAACCACCAAATTTAAAGAACTTGTCATGGTGACTATCAGAACTGAGTGTACTATTTGGATTTTAAACTCTCATGCCGGGGTTGGAGAGGAAAGTGGTAGTCTTCAAATGGCCCGCAGTGGCCGGTAAACCTTTGGAGGTGGGGAAAGGCCATGATTGACAATAGATGCTTCAAAGACAGTAGCGAGTGCTCAGAGGAAGGACTGCAAGAGAGACTGGTTAAGGCCTTCACCAGGACCTGCCTGCATCAACACCAGCCAGGTGAGTCCACCCTTCCCAGCTCCTGCCTGCAGTCCCCTGTGCTCCGCTCTCCTGCCTGCTCTTTCTTCTGCTCGCAAATGCCATTCCTTCCTTGAGGCCGAGCTCAAATATCACTTATTGAGTAAAGTCCCCAATAGGCCCCCACTCTTGGGGGAAGGAAAGAGGAATAGATGTCTCTCTCAAGAGTCAAGATTATGTTCATGGCTTTATTTTAAATAATTAGCATGTTATTTTATTTTTCAATTGGCTATCTGTCCATAACCCCTATCAGACCAACAACCAGTCTTATTTACACATCCCCAGTCCCTGGCAAAATGATTCAGACTTGGTAGGGGCTTGGTAAACATTCGCAAGTTGGAGGCCTGTTTTTGAAATCGTCCTCAGCCAAAGAGCAGGTAATTTTGCTATTTTTCCCCCCCAAGGTTTGTGAGACAGTCAAGCTTTGATCTGTGAAGGTAGCGCAGCATTAGTAATTGAACAAGGTTATTACTTTTCTCTTTTTCATCTGTAAATGTGATCTAATCGTCTTAGCAGCTTCCAGTGAAACTGAAACTGAGATTTTGAAGCCATCAATTTCTGGGCCAGAGGGTTAGAGAGAGTATTTTTGGCTCCAGTTCTGGGGAGAATATCCAAATTTATCATTAACATGCTGTCTTTCTTGTGCATTATCTAACTCTTCTCATCTTGTTTTCATTTTTTTTTTCTTTTTCTCTTCCTCTGTTTCTGTCTCCTTTTTTTCCTCTCTCACCTAAACGTGGTCATGGATTTTTGGAAATTAACCCATTATTTATTATCTTAGATCAAATGGCACTCATCTGCCAAAAATTGGATAGAGTTGAATTTAAAGTCAGTGAGTTTAAAGGGCTCCTACCAATTTCTAATCTAATTCTATTAGCAGAGCTCTCTGGTTAATTTAGCTCATGTAAGTATTTTCCTTGGCTTCCTCAACATGAGCACTTAAAAATTATTTTAAAAAATGTAAACGTTAGCAGAGTGATATTTGATATCTTTATGTATTATGGAATGACTAGCTAGTAAACATGGGCATTACCTCAACTTGGTAGTTATCACTTTTGTGGTGAGAACACTTTACATCCACTCTGCTAGCACTTTCAAATGTACAAATGATGGGGCCAGGGAGTGGTCCGGTCATAAAATGCTGCACTTAGGAGGCAATCCCACCTGGACATGTTCCTGCGTTATGTCCAGAAACCTCCCTGAGTACCCTAGGCACATGTTGGCCCCTGACCCAGCTGACTGAAGGCGGGGGTGCATGCTGGGGTGGATCCTGGACACTGCTGGGGGGGACTTTCTCTTTTTTTCTCTTCCTTTTTATCTTACGCATGGAAGAAATAAATAAATAAACTTTGTTTTAAAGTCTAGGGGAAAATGGGATCATCAGATGGCGTAACGGTTATATTGCTGGACTCCCATGTAGTCGGCCACGGTTGGAGTCCCAGACCTGGCGGCTTAAAACTCATGCAGGGCACGTGTGTGTGCATGCCTAAAATCTCGAGAAGAAAATGAAGGAGAAGGGATGGTGGTGTGGACAGCCCCCCCCCCAGGAATGATTTCTCACTTTCTGTCTCTGTCTCTCAGTGAGTGCACATGCCCTATTGCAAAAAATCTCTCTCTAAAAAAATTAAATAAATAAGTCTAAGGAGAAAAGAAGTATGACACAGAGGAACCTGGAGGACATTATGTTAAGTGAGGTAATCCAGGCACAGACAGGCAAACACTACATGATCTCATTCATAAGAGGAACCTAAACAAGCTGAACTCATAGAAGCAGAGAGTGAGTAGAACAGTGGTGACGGTGCAGTGGTTCAGGAGTAGAGCTGGGGAGATGTTGGTCAAAGGAAACAAAATTTCAGTTAGATAAGAGGAATATATTCAGGAGCATGTGGTACAGACTTGTTCATATTCGCTTACTTTACCTGACCAGGCATGTACAACATGGTGCTGATACTAATATTATATTCTTAAAACATGAATATCTTTGTTTTTTGGGTTTTTTTTTTTTTTTTTGAGAGGTTTTTGCTATAGGGCACGTGCACTCGCCAGAAAGACAGAGAGAAAAAGAGAGCCAGAAAGCAAGAAATCACCCCCCATGGGGGCTGGCCACACTGCAGTCCCTTCTCCTCCATTCTCCTCTCGGGATCTTGGGCACGCACGCACATGCACCCAGCATGAGTTTAAGCCACTGGGTCTGGGACTCGAACTGTAGTTGACTATATAGGAGTCCAGCGACACAGCTATTAAGCCAACTGCTAGTCCCAAAACATGAATATCTTTCAAAAAAAATTTTTTTTTAGCTTCAGTGATTCCTTTGTAGAATCAGAAAAGACCAGAATAAAATTATAAGAAAAAGATCTCATCAATAATCTCAGATGCCCTCTCTAATTCCTATGAGGAGAGGTTTCCTAGGCTCAACTTGAACACCTTCACTGAGAGCAAGTCACCGTTTTCCATGTTAGCACATTTCCTAGTTGGTCAACTTTGATTCTTCTTTGCCAACCTGAGTATAGAGATGGAGTCATATTTACATAAGTAACACAATTTTTTTTTTATCTTTTCTCATATATATGTTCCTAAAATACATAGAATGACTGGAGTACTCCTGGTGTTTCTGGGAGTATCTGGATTGTGGGAGGAGGGTGGTTCCAGAGTATTCATAAACCACCATGTGGGCTTCAGCCCTCGTTTAGTATCTACTCAGCCCTTCCTCTCCTACGCTGGATTCTCCTTGTCAGATTCTTCTCATCACAAAAATCTCTACTAAAATCTTCCTACCTGCTAGTGTTTGACTAGCATTTTCAACATCACCTGAGCTCATTTGAAACGTATAATCTGGGTTCCATCTCAGACCCCCTGAGTCAGATCAGCACTTTAACAAGACCTTCTGGGGAGTCGAGCTCACATTTCCGTCTAAGACATACTGCTCTGTCTGGGTACGGCCTGGCGATGCCTGTGGCCTTGGCCATTCCAATAACACCAATATCAGGACTAAAAGAGGCACTGTGGATGGTACAGATGACCTTTCTGGGCTGCCTCTGGCAAAGGGAGTGGTGTGAGGATAGGGGTCTGAAGGAGCGGTTTGCATTAAAAAAGTTCGATGGGTGAAGAGAGGTTCACAGCACCCCTGCATTGAACCCTGCTTTGGTGACAGTGAGTCCCAGAAGTAGAGAGGTCATTCTCCCAGTCTGTACAGAACTTACCTCAGCTTGGCATCCTGATTCAGTAATCATCCACAGTGCCTCTTCTAGTCCTGATGTCGACGTTATTGCACCTTTCCAGTGACATGGACACCTCTTTCAGATCTCTCTTCAGGCTCCTAATATGTCCCTTGCCCCTTCTCCTTCATTTGAAAACTAAAAACCTTCCTAGAAATCAGTGTATGCCAGAAGACTCTGATAGACCCACCATTTCCCAATAACACACGCACACACACACATATGTCTGAATTCCCTTTGGATTTAATGGACCATCCCAAATTTACTTGTATCATTTGGACATATATCTTCAAAAATTTTCTGTTTCCCAATTTTTGTCTCGTGGTTACATGAAAAATACACACTTTTTTTTGAGAGATATTTTTGCTATACAGTGAATACACTCACCAGAGATAGATAGAGAGACAGAAAGCTAGAAATCACCCCCTGGGGGATGGCCATGCCACAATCCCTTCTCTTCATTCTCCTCTTGAGATCTTGAGCATGCATGCACATGTGCCTGGCCTGAGTTTAAGCTGCTGGGTCCAGGACTCAAACCCCAGTCAGGTACGTAGGAGTCCAGTGATATAACCATTATGCCATCTGCTGGTCCCGAAAAATACACTTTTCCTCTCAGGATCTTGGGTATGCACACATGCACACCCAGCATGATTTTCAAGCCACCAGGCTCAGAATTAGAACTGCAGTTGGCCATGAGGGAGGCCAGCAACACAACTGCTACGCCATTTGCTGACCCCTATTTTATCATTCTCTTATTGCTGGACACTTGGATTGCTTTTAATCTTTCACTCTTATCACTGGATGAATATCCTTGTATTTACCTATTATTGACAACTTCTGTGATTATTTCCATATAATGGATTCTGTGATTTGGGATTGGTAAGTTAAAAAATTTGGACATGTCATACAAATCTTTTAAATATGTAGAGTGTTTAGTTTGTCCATTAAAATGTCACTGAACACATGCCATTTAGGTGGAGTGGGTAGTGGGTAGGTGTAGTAGTGGGAGGAGAGAGAATTGGAGTGACTTATTCTCAACGGAGGAAAAAGAAACTCATTTGTTAGTTAAAAGATTTAAGTTCCTAGCAGTTAACTAATTTTTAACACTCTAAAAATGTACTTTTCTAATGAAAAATCTTAGCTTATAATTATAGAAAGGGGAGAATTTCTAATCTTTTAGTTTGCTAATAGTAAAGAAAAAAAGCACACACATTTAAATGTCTAATTAGTGGCTTACTTTTACACAACACTGTAATTATTTATAAACTGAATAATCTCATTTAAATTTTTTTTCTTTAATAGAGATTTTGCTGTAGGGCATGTGCACTCATCAGAGAGACAGAAAGAATGGCCACACCACAATCCCTTCTCCTTCATTCTCCTCTTGGGATTTTGGGCATGCATGCACACGTACCCAGCATGAGTTTTTAAGCCAACAGGTCTGGGACCCAGACTGTGATCAACTACATGAAAGTCTAGCAATGTAACCATTATGTCATCTGCTAATCCCTCTTATAAATTCTTTTTTAAAAAAATAATTATTTATTTAATGTTATGTATTCATTCATTTATTTTAATTTGACCAAAGAGAGAGAGGGAAAGTGAGAAAGCAAGCTGCCAGGTCCGGGACTTGAACCATGGTTGACCATATGGGAGGGCCCAGCACCTTAACCATCACGTCACCTGCTGGCCCCGTTCTCTTATAAATTCTTAAAGAAGGTTTATTTTATTTTCCTCATGAAATTAAAGAAAAGATGCACAAAAACAAGACCGTAAGTTCCATGAAGGCAGAGAGAGCAGCTGTGGTAGGGGTCTGTATCCCAGTCTCTTGCAGAGTCCTTGGGACACAGAGGGTCACAGCAGATACTTGGACAGTTTAGGGAATTGTCCTTTTATGACTACTGGAGTATAAAATAGATCTAGTCAACGTAATTCTATGTTCATGAAACTTTCTTAAGTGGAGGTGATATAAGGGAAGAAAAAATTCCTTGTAAACAAATAAAACAACAACAAAAGGCTCTAGAGGACCATTCTGAATTTGAGGATTTTTTTTTATTTTAATTTTTTTTACGTTTATTCCATAGGGCATGTTGCATGTGCAGGAGAGAGACAGTGAGAGGAAAAGTGAGAAATCACCCCCAAGAGGGAATGGCCATGGCAATCCCTTTCCCTCCATTCTGCTCTGGGGATCTTCGGCACACACTCACATACACCCAGTGTGATTTGCAAGCTGCCAGGTCCACAACTCTAACCAAGGTCAACCATTTGGTAGTTCAGTGCCTTACCCACCACGCCACCTGCTGGCCCCTGAAGTTAGGGTCTTTTAAGGTCTGGGAATGCTCCCCTTTGTAGAATTTGGGCTGGACAGAATAGACAGAATCTGGTTTTTAACTAGGAACATCCAAAGAAGAACTCAAAGAAGCCTTTTTTCTCTCTCAGTTTTCAAAGGCAAGTTACCTGAAATCCTGTCTCTCCTTTCTTCTCTTGCCTTATTATAGCGTAGAGAATATCCGTAACAGTTTTAGGGGCATTTCCTTTTAAAACTTAGTCTAGTACTACTGAGAAAAATGAACTTTATTTAAAATATATTTAAATTCTGACACCTTTTTTAAAATAATTATTTTATTTACCTTTATTTATTTTAATTTGACCAGAGAGGGACAGAGAGAGAGAGAGAGAGAGGGAGAAAGCAAGCCACCAGGTCCAGGACTCTGATTGGCCATGTGAGAGTCCAGCTCCCTTAACCACTGCACCACCTGCTTGCCCCAATTCTATCACTTTTAACAACAGGAGGAAAGCATTTTGCTCTGTTAATGTATGCAAGGCAATGAGCACATTTAAAGAATAGTTAAAAAAAAAAAAAAAAAAAAAAAAAAAGGGTAGGTAAAGTAATTTAAAAAATGTCTCTCTCTCCTGAAATGGTTCAAGTTCTTTTTCAACTACCCCTGAAAGATTTTAATTACTAAGAAAATGCATGTGGACTATAGGCATCTTCCTTCTTGTTATCTGGTAAACGTGTTAACACTAAACCTTGATATATAGATATATAGATAGATAGATAGATAGATAGATAGATAGATAGATAGATAATCTCCAGAGGAGGGCTTGTGCACTTACTAGAGAGTCAAAGAGAGACAGAAAGAGAGGAAACAAGAGAAGGCACTCCCCAGTGGGGGTGGCCATGCTACAATTCCTTCTCCTCCTTTTCTTCATCTTTTTGGGTTTTGGAGCACCCAAGCACACATGTCTAGCCTGTCTTTCAAGCTGCTGGGGCTGGTATTTGAACCTCTCTGTCAGCCGTGTGAGCGCCAGCTCATTTACCCAATAGGCTTTGAGTCAGCCTAACCCCCCCTTTATTATCTTCATTTTAGTCTAGATGTAGAACTATATGGGGACATGAACAAAAGATATATTGGCTTATTGAATAGTCATGATGTATTTTTTTAATGTTTTTCTATGCAAAAATGCATCATGACTTTTCCAACAACCCAATATATAGCAGATCCTTTCAAAAATGGTGGGAGATTTAAGAGGATGTTATGATTTTAACTTTAACCACCATGGACGTTGGCCCTCAGGGGAAAAAAATCCTTAGAACTAAATTTTTAAAAAGCAGGGGAGAATGAAAATTCATCTCATCCCTCACACTCCTGGAAGCAAGCCTGAATGACACTGTCTTCCACGGGAGCAGGAGGAAGGACAGAAGCGCTAGATGCCAGGGGCTGCATGCCACTGAGACTCTGATCTAGTAAGTAGCCCATTCATCATTCCAAGGTTGATCATTCTTGTCACTGGTAAATGAATTAATTTACATTCTTTTATTTAATAGCCTCATTACAATTGTACATTTATAAGTGATGGTTTGAGATCTTATGCATAATTACTGGGAAAAAAGTTTGCATTGTAGAGGCTACACACAGTATTGGAATTTTATTTAGCAAAGATTCCACTCTGGGTACTCCTAATAATGTATAGGTAAGAATGTGTCTTTATGGTTTGTTTGTCCAGTGTTTGTTATTTTGCACTTAGATCATTCATCCTCTATTTCTCTTAATTATAAGGATGATTGAGGAAATTGCTTAGGCCTAATATTTCTTTGAACATGTCACGACTCTTGGCAAGTATTTGGAAATTTCTGGAAAATCATATTCAAGGTTTATAGGACAAAGAGCATTTGTTTCACAGAAAGATATTTCATTGGACTATTTATTCATTGCATGTATTTGGGGTCAAACCATTGCACAAATTGGGACCAGCAGTTAGCATAATGGCTATGTCACTGGACTCCCATGTAGTCGACCGTTGTTTGAGTCCCGGACCCAGTGGCTTAAACTCACGCTGGGTGCGTGTGCATGTGTGCCCAGGATCTCTAGAGAAGAAGGGAGGAGAAGGGATTGTGGGGTGGCCATCCCCCTGGGGGTTGATTTTTCACTTTCTGTATCTCTCTCTCTCTGTCTTTCTGGCAAGTGCACGCGCCCTATAGCAAAAACCTCTCAAAAAAAAAAAAAACCCAAAAACATTGCATATATTCAGATCAGAAGAAATGACATGGGTCTATATTACTTTACTCTTATTTTTTTTTTTTTGTCGTATTTATGCAGTGGACACCTTCTCGTCACACTGTTCCAGAAAAGTAAACGGACCAAGGTATCTGTATATACCTGTTATGAAATTGTCTTTTATTTAGTGTATTATAAAAGCAATTGATATAAAAATTTCCATAAACAAAATGCAAAAAGATTTGGGGGCTCTCAATACAGCACAAATTATACTATGGTCACTTATCCTTTTCTAAGACATTTTTCAGCAAGAAAATTGTGCAAAGAAAGTCTTCAAGGAATAATTGACTTCAACGAGCTTTCTACTGGTCAGCAAAAACTTTTTTTGCTTTGATGTAAAAAGAAAATAAAACAAAGCAAAATAAAAAAGATCAGCAAAAGAGCAGAAAACAAGGAATAATGCTTACGTCTTCCCAGCAAGAAAAATGAGCCAGAAAAGGTCACCATCTTGTGTTTTTAGGATTATTTGTTTATCTTACAATTTGTGGTTCTGAAGTATTTTATCAGGATCAATTAGTTTTTCCTTCTAAAAAAATTGTGAAAGTGTGGTCAGTCGGTGGTGTGGTGGTTAAGGTGGCTGGATCCTACATGGCCAATTGCATGGTTCGAGTCCTGCATATAGTGGCTTGAAAAACATGCTGTGTGTGTGCATGCCTGCCCAAAATCCCAAGAGGAGAATACAGGAGAAGGGATTGCAGCATGGCCATCCCCTAGGAGGTGGGGGATGATTTTTCACTTTCACTCTACATAAATATCTGTCTCTCCCCGGCAAGTACATATGCCCTATAGCAAAAACTCAAAAAATAAATAAATAAATAAATAAGGGAAGCATTCAACTCAGAACAGTGTGCTATTTAAATCCCTAAGTGTAATTTGGGATACTAACAAGTAGTATAGTTCCTGGAGAATGGTGTGTGAAGGAAAATTATTTCTATTTATTTGGTTTCCATTGAAAACCAATTATCAACTGAATTTTCCAATTTATTCTGTTTTGAGTCTACTGTATGTTTAATTTAGAAAATTCAATAACTATAAAATAAATAGTCTTTGCAATCTTATTCCACAGATAAAACTTGTTTGTCCATCCATTTGTTTGTTTGTTTTAGTTTTCCTATAGGGTACATGCACTCGCCAAAGAGAGACAGGAGAGAGAAAAAGTGAGAAATCATGCCCACCGATCTCCTCTTGGGATTTTGGGCACATGCATACATATGCACCAGAGTGATTTCCAAGCTGTAGAATCCAGGACTCAAACTGACTGGTCATATAGGATTCAGCCGTCTTAACCTCCACACCACCTGCTGGCCCTATCCTTCTTTCTATCATAGCTTTATATCTCTGCCCCCAATTTCTTTTCTTATTATATAGTAAACATTTGGCCATGATGTCTCTACTTTGCAAACATTCTCTCATTACAGACCTGACAAGGTCTTGATGCCATGACCCACCACCAGTCTTTAGCCAATCCAGGATCAAGCAAGCTTGTGCCCAGTGTACTCAGGGAAGCATCCAGACAGGAAGTCGAGACTTTCTTATATGGGACTGCCTTGCAGAGTCTCATATTTCATTACTATGTCACCTTCTGGCCCTTGTCTACTTATTTTTAATTAAGCATAATATCAGTTTATTAATAAGTAAGTTATGCAAGCCAGAGACAGTTCTGAAATTACGATAATGTCTATTATGTATCCTTGATTTCTCTCTCCTCTCAGTGATTCATTTACTTTCCAAAAACAGACAAAGGAAATGATGTACAAACTCAAGGAATGCAAAAATCCGGTAAGAAAAAAATGTGAGGAAAACACAAAGAAGCCAGCGAGGTAAAAGTACTCAAAGTAAAGGATCATGGAAGGCAGACCAGAACATGCTTAATCCAGTCTCTTTCAGCACATTTTAAAAAATGTTGCCATTCGTCTGCCTCTCCAGCTGGTTTGTTTTCATGACAAACAACTGGCTTTGTCGCACATCAACCTTGCTGAAATAAGTGGGTGTAGGGAGAGCTATGTGGTGACCCGATGCCCAGGTATGATCATAACCTCAAAGACTGCATGGCTATTTAGTAGGGCCAGAAACCATGAAAGACTCTTCCTAGAATCTTTGCTTCATCTCTCTCAACTCACTTTAGTGCAGAGAGATTTTGTGGGAAACCGAATCTCGAAGGAAGGAAAGGGAGACTGAATAACTTCCCAAATTTATTTGAACTAAGTCTATTTTCTCCTCCCTTCTCCCTATCCCCCACCAAGAAACAAAAACCTTGCTATTAACTTTTCACAGAAAACTAGTGTTCTTGGGGACACAGAGTGAGGCACATTGCTCTGGCTAGAAACCATTATTTTCTTTTTGGTGCTCTCCCAGCACTTCTAGCTCTTGGTTCACAGTATCTATCCTTACATAGTATAGCAGTGGTGAAACCTGCGATGAACATAGAATCACCTGGAACAGGTTTAAAACTTTCTCTTGTTCTTCATATTTTCTTAAACTGGGCCTCAGACACTGGTTTGTTTTTGAGTTTTCGAGGTAGTTGAATTATGCGACCATGTTGAGCCCTGGCCTGATATTATCTTTTCTTTATGTATTTTCGGGAATGTTTTAAAAAGCTTCAGATATCCGTAAGGCCAGTTGAGGGATCTTGCAGATAATAGCTTCTCAATAAATATCTGTTGAATGAAAGAATACTGCCCCTAAAACATATTAATGAGAACAGTTTTGGAGTGAGATATAAAGTCAAAGACAAGGAGACAGTCCTTCATAACCACCCTTTTTTTTTTTTCTCACTCCTGGATATGGAGGTTTTGTAAGAGAAATAATTTCAATAGGTAGCCATAAATGTTTCCTGAGGATAATTTTGATATTTGCAGAAGCTAAAGAGTTTTAATTCTTTGTACAGGAAAAGTAGCAAGGAGAATCCTCTTAAAATTTTGAGGGGTCATGGAAACCAACAGTTAGCGTAATGGCTATGTCGCTGGACTCCCACGTAGTCGACCACGGTTCGCGTCCTGGACCCGGTGGCTTAAAACTCACGCCGGGCACGTGTGCGTGCGTGCCCAAGATCCTGAGAGGAAAATGGAGGAGAAGGGATTGCGGCGTGACCAACGCCCCTGGGGGGTGATTTCTCGCTTTCTGTCTCTATGTCTCTCTCTGTCTGTCTGGCAAGCGCACGCGCCCTATAGCGAAAAACCTCTCCAAAAAAAAAAAAAATTTTTGAGGGGCCAGCAGGGGCCCACATAGCTGGCTATGATTTGAGTCTCAGACCCAATGGCTTGAAACTCATGGCCAGTGGCGTGTGTGTGCACGTGCGCCCAAAATTCCAAGGGGAGAATGGAGGAGAAGGGATTGAGGCATGGCCATTTCCCCAGGGGTGATTTCTCACTTTCTCTCTCTCTATCCCTCTAGCAAGCACATATACGCTATAGCAAAAATCTCTCTAAAAAATAAATAAATAAAACTTTGAGGTATAGCATTACCATGGAATTGGTTTTCCTCCCTTCCTTCTTTTCTTCCTTTCTTCCATCCTTCCTTCCTTTCAGACTAATTATGAAGTGCTTACTACATACATAGTGGACACTATTTTAGGCTTTGACAATATGCTAGTGAAGAAAACAGGCAAAAGCTTTTGTCTTCACAGAAGCTCAAGTGTATGAGGAAAATAATATATTCATGAGATAATCATAAAAATAATTGTTTTTCAAAAAGAGAGATAGTCAAAGACGAAATGAGGGCTCTATCCTGTAGGACTTTGTAGGTTGTAGTGTGGACATTGGCTTCAATTCTTGAAGAGCTAGAAAGTCATTCAAGGGTTTGGACAGACTGACCTGATATGACATTTGACAGGATCATTTTGGTCACCATGTTGACAAGATGGAAAGGCACAGTGGACTGAAACAAAGACACAAAGGAAGCAATAGCAATAATCCAGAAGGCGTGATGGTGGTTTGGACTAACGTGTTACTATTGAGAGAGGTCAGGTTTTATGTAAGCTCTTTGATCTTGATAGACCAATGTAGTAAGACTAGAGAGAGCACACAATTTCCTCCCTGACCATGTAATAACTCTACTCTTCAGATTCTCTTGGAACCCTGTGTGGATTTCTGATAGCTTCTTTTTTTATGATTTCAAATAATGCAAAATAAAAGGGAAAACATGTGGTTTATGTTTACCAGGCCCTCAGCTTGTTTTTCCTAAATCCTAACTGGTTGGTTTGGGCTGAATCTCTAGGAGTGATTTCTATACCCAGCAGAGATGGAATAGATGAGTTTGAACATTCCTTCCAAGACTGAGATGCACAAAAACTGAAAACTTATCATATTATATGACAGTAGTGCCAATTGTCACAGTAAATTAGAAACAAATACTAAGGATCATGGGTGATATTCAAAATATTTTACAGCTGGCCTAGACATTGATTAGGTCAGATACCAGCTTTAAACAACAGGGGACAGCCATGCATGTGAACCAGTTCGGCTTTCGCTTGAGTGTGAATGTAATCAGGCTTTAGCAGACATGGTTTGACAACGGTCCATGTTAGTTTAAGCCAATTTAATAGAGCAATTTGTCCATGAGGACAAATGATGTGTGTAGGCTTGTGTCTGCCATGTTGAGAGCAATGTAAGAGAAGTGTAAGATTGGTTGTGATTTTTCTCAGAGCCTTTAATCCATCTCAGAAGACTCGACTTTGCACTCAGGAAAAACAGCATCAGCAACGTGTGAGGCCCCAGCAGCTATTTCATTGGTTCTTGGCTTCCAAACACGTCACTCCCACCACAGTAGCTGTATCCTTTCTGAGGCTTCAGAGTAGCGTAATGAAAGAAGAACCCAAGGACTTGCAAGATATTAGGACATATCATTGACCTCGGGGTGTCACTGGTGTCGTGGGAGCAGAAATGCAGTCTTCAGCCGGTGTTCGACACACTAAGTTAGGCGACAGCCTTATGGGGTAATATCGCTTCTCCACACTTATGATCCCCTCCTGCCTTGGATCCTTCTGAGCACTATAAGAAGCAACAATCAGAAGTCAAACAATATTTGGATATGGGAGAACACAGTCCTGCAAGTACAGCCTTTTCCTGTGCTGTATCCCCAGTTCATGACTGATTTCTGGAAAATGATAGTTACATGGGGCCTCATGAAGCATGTTCAAGACCTGGATATGCCCCATCCACTCAGCACTTGAAACAGTTACCACATCAAGATTAAAAGTACGGTCTGCAATCAATATGCCAGCCTATACAACACATTTACAGAATTTTAGTTTACGTGACCCGTTATGATACAGAGGCTAGAGACAAAGAGAGCGATGAAAGCTTCATCCAGAAGAAACAGAATTTCCCAAGTAAGCTAACTACAGCTCGTGTCCCTTGAGCTAGATGCCCATTATAGCTCGGCCAAGTGCCTTTTTTAGTATCCTCCTTTTTAAGCCTGCCTCACTAAGCTGGTTAAATGCCAGAATATGTGGAACTGACCATGCTATAATTGACTCCTTCTGCATTCAATCTTTCAGATCTAGCAAATTTAGAACAGACTAAAGAGCCATGTTATGTCTGTACTGCTTACCACATTGGCACAAGAGTCAGAGACTTAAAACAGGGAGTTGGATTTTCCCAGAGGGCTGAATTATTTAATCGTTAGCAATTTTGAGGTTCATGGTAAAGTAGAAATAATGGAATTATCTGCTTCTAGATGTAAAGTATCTTCCCAGAAGGTCAGAAGGAATCTGCAGCCTTTTCTGTTTGCTGGATGGTTTGGACTTGGTCCAACAGGCACTGTTCTTTGGACCAGAGATGGGAGAAGGTTCTGTGATGGGAGAGTAAGTTTCCTGCAAATTTAGAAGGCAGGCTCTGCGTGCTGCTAATGGCTCCTTCTCAAGGGTTAAGGATCAAACGTGCATATTCCTCTCCTTAGGGCAAATCTTCCATGTAACTGCAGAGACATGGAGTCATGATCTGAGCGTTGCCTCTACTACCTAGGAGAAGTGTGATTTGAAAGAGGTACTAATCACTTAATCCGCAGTGCTGCAGTGTCCTCCTCTTTAAGGTGGAGATGATAATGGCACCTCCTTAACAGGGTTGCTGTGAGGCTAAATTCAGTGTCTTTGGCAGGGTGACTAGCTCAGAGTTAGTGCTCAGGGAATGTTAACTATTCTTATTTGCTAGTGTCTAAATGGAAAGGGCTAATGGGAAATTTTCCACCGACAAATGTATAATGTCTTTCTTAAATTGTAAAGTTCTATCGAAATAACTGGAGAGATCAAATAAAATTAATGAAGCACGCACTGAGGTAACAAGAGTAACAATCAAAGTATTTTTTAAAACAGTGGGTTGGAAATGAAGAGAATCTTTCACTCTGACAAAGAAACTGGCCTCTTTGGGGAAGGTCCTGTGTCGGGCATGCGATGACAATGGCATTGCGTTTAGCCTCCCCTGACCAGCTCTAGTGAGCACAGGATGGAGCCCGACATCTCCGAAGCCACTCTTCTTCCACCAGCCACAAACGCCACCCGACTCCTCCTGCCTCCTGCTTGCACCAACCTCAGGCACCTTCTTGTGATGGTGTGGTGCCTCTCTAGGTGCCCCCTTTCTCTGTTCTCAGGAAGTAACTGCTTCTTCTCACACTGCCCATGAATGCCCTAATGGGTTGTCCTGGACACATGGATTTTACAGGAGCTGCTGCAAGCTGTGGCATTTTGATGCAGATTTCACCCCCAATATTAGCCAAATGGCAGGCCTCTGATGTCCAGTAGTCAGTGGTTAGCTAGTAACTTACTTTGTGATCCCAGAACAATGGAACATTTCTAAAGTTTTGGAGAAGTAGTCAGAAGATGAACAGCAAGACTATAAAAAAACAATGAGAGCGTGTGTGTATGTTGACCTTGAAGCTGTCTCTGCGTTCCCGCTATGTTCCCACAATAAGCATTTGCGTTCATAGGGTTTACTCAGCATGCTGCTAAGATCGCTGTAAGATACATTACCTGTTTGGAATAGGGAGCTTCATAATTTTTGCTTGTTTGTTTTTGAATGAAAGGAAAGGATGAAAATTTAGGGGGAGGGTAATCCTGGTTGGAAGCTATTTGGCAGCCTGGACCTAGGAGTGACACAGACCTGGGTTCAAATCTTTGATGTAGTTTTTAGTAACTGTAGGACTTTGGACAATTCACTGAAGCACTTATGTCTCGTTTCTTGGCGTATAGCAGAATGGCTACACCAGCGTTACAGAGTTCTCTGTGACGATCCACGAGGTAATGAGTCAGATACACGACTCACAGATCAGATAGTGCCAGGTGGAGGGCGATTATTATTAACGTACACTGCTTTCATCGGAAGCTCCAGGTACTCATAGGCAGCAATGTTTTGCCCGAGTCACACGTAGGTCCTCTTCTCAGTAAGTGCCTATTGACATTCAGTCTTTTGAAGCTGAGTGACACACACACTGTGGCCACAACTTGTATATGCCCTCGAGTGGACACTTCTCTTCTGCCTAATTCAACTCTCCTTCACGTCTCCATGAGTTTGTGTAGCCTCCCACGTAAAGCCTGAGGGAAGGGGTGAGGGACGGGTATGCATGGTTGGTGTCGTCTGATCATTTAGGTGTTACACAAATATACCACCTTCTCAGGGGAACTTCCGTGACCTCAACATCACATACTCCTCACTGCTCTGTGCCGCTGCTCCCTGTCCCCGTTGCTCTGCTCTACTTATTTATGTTATAATAATAGATCTTACTGTTTAGAGTCGTTTTAGACTCACAGCAAAACTGACCAGGAAGTTCCTATGTATCCCTTCTATGCTCAGTATCTCCCACTACCGACATTCCTCACCAGCGCGTGCATTTGTTACAAGTGCTGGCCCTGGGTTGACACATCGTCATCCCCTCAGGTTCACAGTTTACACTAAGGTTCACTCAG